>VDFB02193867.1:200272247-200284349 GCA_007258455.2 Sequoia sempervirens
TGATGTCTCATTGTAGCCAACAAATATTCCCTTCTTGCCGGAAGGCTCCAACTTTGTTCTCTTTTCCTTTGGAACATGAACATAGACAGGGCATCCAAAGATCCTCAAATGACTGACTTCAAGCTTCTTTCCTATAAAGGCTTCTTCCGGAGTCATATTCTCCAAGACCTTGTGAGGACTATGTTCTGAACCAAGACCTTGTGAGGACTTATGTTCTGAACATATACGGTCGTCCTGGAAGCTTCTGCCCATAAGAAGGTTTGCAAATCTTGGTCATGGATCATGGCCTTCGCTGCTTCCACGATCGTCCTATTCTTTCTTTCTACAACACCATTCTGTTGAGGATTATAGGAGACACAGAACTCCCTCTTAATCCCTGCATCACTACAAAAATCCCTAAAGCTGCCAGAGGTGTATTCTCCACCATTATCTGATCTGACGACCTTGATTCTTTTACCAGAAAGATTCTCTACCAAGGCTTTGAACTCCTTAAACCTTCTTAACACTTCCTCAGACTCTTTAGTTTTCAAAAAATAAATCCAAGTCTTTCTAGAGTGGTCATCAATAAACAAAAAATAATACAAAAATCCACTCGAAGACAGAACAGACATAGGTCCACATAAATCAAAATCAATAAGGTCTAAAATGCACTTAGATCTATTTTCTCTACTATGGAAAGGAGCTTTTATATTCTTACCTAATGCACAACCTTTGCAAGTTCCTTCATGCTCCTGATTGAACTTAGGAAGACCTGACACCATCTTCTCCATGATAGGTAAGGCTCGGAAGTGTAGGTGAGCCAATCTCCGATGCCAAAGATCACAGACTTGAAGAATCATGGACCAATGCTTGTAGAGGATGCGTGCAAAGCCTATAAAGACTTTCATGTCTAACTCCAATTACTTGAGCATCCTTGAAGCTAGAATTCTCCATCCACACAAGTACTTTGCCTTTGGAGAAGGCAACTTGATATCCTTTATCTACTAAGGCTGAAATTGAAATGAGATTGCGTTTGATTCCTAGAACATAAAGGACATTGCTTAACTGAAGTGTGATGCCGGAATCCAAATGAAGTGTAGAGGTCCCAATCCCTTTTACGGAGTAGCTAGCATCATCTCCAATGATGACTTGTTCAGAAGAATCTCTCTCCACCAAGCTTGATAAGTGCTCCTTAAAACCAGTGATGTGTCTAGAAGCACCATTGTCGATCAGCCAAGTGTTGGTGTCGGTAGGTACACTGCTTGACAATGCCGAGTAGAACAAATATTCACTTGAGTCCTTTTGCGAAGAAGCATCATCAACATCTGCAACGGTGGCTTGTTGCTTAGGTCTAGTTGGATAGTGCTTAGCGAAGTGGCCAAACTTATCACACCTAAAGCATTGGATCTTGGACAAATCTCTCTTTTTCTTGGAAGGGGGAGCACCATCATTTCCTTTATCTCGATTCCTCTTGAAGAATCCTTTCTTTCCATCTTTTCCCTTCTTCTTCGAAGCTTGGGAAGCGAGAACATGAATAAATTCATTAGATGAACTTTGACCAACGCCTCTAGCCACCAATCTTGACTCTTCTTGAATGCAATCGGCCCTCGAGCGATTGAACTTCGGAAGTTTGGATCTTGCACTAATTCCTTGAATGTAGGACTCCCATGATAATGGAAAACCGTTGAGAGCAAGCATCGTCAAGTCTTTATCATCGACCACATGACCAATTATAGAGAGTTGATCTCTCAATTCTGAAATCCTCATGAAGTAGGCAATCACTGTTTCTCCTTTCGCCATCTTCACATGGTGAAGTTGTTGCTTCAGCGCAAGTGCCCGGCTAGTGTTGTTGATTTCGTACATCTCCTCTAATGTCTTGAACATCTCCCTTGCAGTCTTCAACTTGGAGACAATCGGAACAATATGGTCTTTGACGGAATCAACCAACAACTTCTTTGCCTTGATGTCATTCTTCCTCCATTGCAACTTCTCTTCTTCCTCTTCAGGTTCGGGAACTTTGGTCTCCACAAACTCAGCCAAATCATTCTCTTCTAAGGTGAGCATTATCCTAAACCTCCATGATGTATAGTTGGATGCTCCCTCGAGTCTATCCTCGATCTTCAATCCGTTCACCATCTTGATTGAGGTAGAGATAGACAAAGAATTAAGACGAAGAGAATGGAGTATCGGTGTAGTATCAAATCTGATCACGATCTTCTCAAACCCACTCTGATACCATGTTAATTTTAATGAACAGATTTGAATACACAGAAATTAATTCAAAAAACAACACAGTACACAGCAGATACCCTGTGAAAACCCTCCTCTTGAGGGAGAAAAACCCAGCCAATTATCTCTTATATTATTGAATCACAATGATAAAATCCTTTACAATGAGGCCAATAATGAGGCCAAGTGAATGCACAATAGTCTGATTCTCACACAGCAATACAATAATGAAGAATTCAGACTTTGATAACAGATTGACTAAACTGCTCTGCTCTTTTCCTCTTATTCGCACCTTAGACTGGAGATAGAACAATTGTAGAATGATAATGAATGAGAGAAACTCATCGAATATAAATACAAGAGTGGAGAGGAGACACACCTCTTCAAGAATCTCCAAGTCGGCCTCCAATAATAATAAATGATGTTTATTCATAGAAAGTTGCGCCTAGAGGAAAATAGTAATTTCTGGAGAGAGAGGTCGGCCTCATACAATGCAACTCTTTATTAATAAAAATAGTGCCTCTTGATGCATATAAATTAAATAGCCTCTTAGCTATTATTTAATTTATCAAGTAAAGTAAAGGAGATGGCTGGAAGTAATGACCGAAGCTGTACAATAACATCAACAAGAAGGGGGAGGAAGGGGGAGGAGGCTGCACGAGATTCAAAATTTATATTTAAAAAACTCGGAAATAGTAGAAGATACAGATAAAAATTACCATTAAAAATATATGTATATGCATAATATGACTTATATGAAATTTCTTAGAATAAGTTTATGTGACAAATATATCAATGAGAATACCAAGCATAATATGACTTATATGCATTTTTATTTTTTCTTATTTGCTTGGTATTCTCATTGATATACTTGTCACTTAAACTTATTATAAGATATTACATATAAGTCATATTATGCATATTCTATATTTTTTATGGTTATTTTTATTTGTATCTTTTATTATTTCTTAATTTTTTTTAATATAAACTTTTAATCTCATGCGGCCTTCCCCTTTTCTGCCCCCTCTTTTTATCTTGGCTTGGTCTGCAGTTAACCGTTCTCCTACAGCTCACTATCATTCTGATGATAGATCCGGAGTGATCCGAAACATTGATGCAATACAAAGTTTATATGGTTGATTCTAAAAATATCATACACTAAAAATTAACTTTTCTAAACAAGAACATCAAAGTTTCCTGCTGTCTCCGGGACATTTCCCGTGAGATGTCAGACTTGGAAAATGGTGGGGGAGGCATTTCCAAGACATCCCCACGTTCCCAGAACGTCCCTGGTATGGGAACACTTGAAAAGAGCAGGGGATGCATCCCCAGGTTTCCTTGCTCACAAGCTAGACTCATCTAAGTGGGAAGATATCAGAAAAAACTCTCAGATCAAAGAAAACAATGAGCATTGAACGTTTTAGGAAAAACAAAATGTAACATTATTTGAAGAGGTTTGGATAGTGGGAAGTATCCAGCCTGTCTGAAGACCATCATTACACATATCTGACTTTGTATTTTCATATATACATGTGGATTTATGATATTTTTAAATAAATTGTTTAGGATGTCAGATAGACTGGTAGTAAGCTTATTGTTCAAAAGTTTTCTAACGGGTTTGGTTAGAAAGTTGACTAGATACAAGACTCCAGAGTCCAGAGACTAAATAACAAAAAAGTTGCCACAGCTAGGCTCCTACAATTTCTCTAGAATCTTAATTTCGATTTGAAAAACAAAGAGAGTCTCATGTAAATATGTAAATACCGTAAGCACATTTACAGTTGAATCAATTCTCAATTCCCACATATACATAATCCAGAAAATCTCAAATAGAACCAGAAACATGTGATTTATAAAAGAAACTTATGAATGATTGAACATCATGCAGAAAAGTGAGAAATATACTCAAGTCATACAGTATACCACTGAATAGTAAATTACAAACAAAACTTGATCCACGCTGTGATGGACATAACAATAGGATACACATATATTTATATTCAGGTTAGAATATACATAAATTGAAAAGGTTCATACAACATGTAAGACAAAATGCAAGAATTAAACCTATTGATATGTTCAGTAACTTCATGCTTGACACACAAATCCAGCGGGTACCTTCTGCTCTTATTCATCAACGTCAGAAATGCCCTCCCCTCTCCATGCCTAAATTTTATTGTCATTCTCTGTCTCATATCTTCAAATAATATGTGATACATTCTGTAAAATAACTAACTCGTGTCAAAGCCTTACATTACAATGTTACAACATGGTACCTCACAATCATACTTGATGTGAGAAATTAAAGAGCTAAATCTGATACACAAGCCCCATGTTATGAGGGGGTTTTAATTTTCACAACTTTGAATTACGAAACATAAGAGACTCTAGATGCCATGCTAGCAACCTGGGACTGCATCTGTGCAGCTCTAACTTTTGCGGCAGTTGCACGCTGAAAGAACTGTTCCCGGGACAGTGCCCTCACATTCTTTAGATAAGCATCAACAGGAATTGTCCCCTCCTGAACAGCTTTATCCAAGGAGTATAAAATATCTTCAATAGCCAGATCTGCAGCGCTGCACTCTAGCATCTGCTTTGATAGAGCATCACAAAACTCAAAGACATTATCAATATCGATAACGTCCTTCTTCTTATCCTCATTATTCCTCAACCATGTTTCCAAAACATCAGTGTTTGTTAGAGTCAGTTGCAATTGCTGCTCCAACCCTTCTTTCTCCTCCTGCATTTCCCTTAACCCGCTCTCAAGCTGCTCCTCTCTCTGTCGCAATACCGCTTGAGTATTGAACAATCCATCCATCTCTACCTCCGTTGTTTTTCTCAATTCAGCCATGTCATTATGCAGCATTTCTACCAGTTTATTGATGGCATTCCTCTTAAAAACTTCCGATGGATCTTCCATATGGGGGGGCCTTTGAGGAGAGGGTGGAAGTCTATGGTTGTTGTAAAGGTAACCGCCCCTGGGAGCAGGTACAGGGGGTCTAACAAGGGCACCCTGGGCGTTAGGATTAGGACCATGAGTCGATGAAGTGGATGTTATGTGGGAACTCTGGATTGGATTCATCTGTACAGATTGGGCAGTATGAAGAGGAGGAGGGGAAGGCCTAGTCCGTGGGACACTCTGTTTTGTATAAAGGGGAGGATCCTGACCAAACATGAGGCTCAAATTCCTAACTAGATCTACAAGATTAGAGCTAGGAAATACCCATGCTTGCAAATAATGGATTGAGACCATACCTGATGCGTTGACATGTGGGTGTCCGCTCTTAATGATCATGTCCCTTGTGGGAGTCACATAAACACACGGAGGCTGGCGGGGGTATGACTCTAAAAGCCAGATGATGACAGGGATGTTGTACATCACATCCTGGTAATACATGGGCACTGTTCCGTCCGCCTGCAACAAATTCATCGTTCTCCCATCGTTGTGGCTGAACATTGCAGTCGTGGCCAAGAGGCTGGGGAATTCCTGAATCACAGAGACCAGATGCTGCCTGATGAGCCATTTCACATCTTCATCGTAGGGCAGGGCGGAAGGGCCCCTTTGGGAGAGAACGTTGTTCAGGAACTGCACTGATGAATGAGTGCTCTGCCCTGGCCCTGTCACGGGGGGCACCATGGCGCCCTACACATGCACAGGCGAGCATAGGGTTGGGAAGGAGACGCGTGCTGAGGCTGAAGGCCAAGGCTCCATATAATTAAGGGAGGCGTCTCAGTAAAGCAGTGAATCCTGCCATGCTTGCCTCAGGGCTCTCCTGGGTAGACAGTAGGATGCCTGAGATGCAGGCTTGGTACATGGGGTTCCACGTACTTGTCCTGTAATTTAAATTTTGGTCTCATTCTTTCCATTTGGTGTTCAGGGATCATGTTGATTTTCATTCCTTCATTCGATTCTAATTTTAGAATTAGGGATGTTTCAGGTGGATTTGGATTTTCATTAAAGATTTTCCGGGGTTTGGATTTCATTTCATACTTCTGGTGAGTGTGTTTGATGGGACTTAGAGGTAGTGTAGGTTTAAAAGTCCTAGTGGTGACCGTTTCATTCTGTGGCCTGTGAGGTCCATTTGTCCTCTTGCAATGTTAAACTCACCTTTGTTTTGTTTTGTTTCATTTGCGATGGGGGTTTGTGCTTTCCATGTTTTTGTTTAGGACGTTGTTCTTGGTGGTGCCACCCACTATTTTGTGCCAGCAAGGACCCCTCTTTTCTTCTCCTTCTTCCTCTTTTGCTTTCTCGCGCACCTCCTTGTTTCCAGTTCACTTCTTAGCCTGCTTATTTAGTAAAATTTTGGTGTTTGGTTGATGTCTTTTGGAGGCAGTTTACCAACATGTTTGTTGTCAATGTTCTATGTTTCAGGAACACTTCTTTGGGTAGCAGGTTGAGCGTTTCCCACGGCCATGTGCCAGCGTCCTGTTTTCCTGCTAGTCAAAGCATTCAATTGTGTCGCTTCGCATTTTTTGAGCATTAATGTACCGTTTAAATGGGTTTTAAAGTGAGGTCGAGCGATTTTTCATTGTCATTTGAGAATTGTTGAGAAAATAACCAACAAGCTCTACAATTTTCTCAAACTCCCCTTCATGATTTTAACCCATGGTTCTTGCAATTTCTCATGCTCGTTTTGTAGTGGTGTCATTACATTGCTTCCACCTAGTTTGCGGTAGTGTTTGTGTGCTTTCTCGTTGTTGTTTGCATCTGTTTCTACCTTTTACTTCCTTGCAATGATTCCAAGTAAGCTTGAAACTTAGTTGATCCCATTTCATTTTTAGTTTTGCCTTGTTCTTGTGTGGTCTCATTGTCACGTCGAGTCAATTGGGTATTGTAGTCGTTTTGTTTCTTCCCCTTTTGTAATTTTTGTTTTTCATTTGTTTTCTTTTATTTTTCTTTTTTTGACCCACCAAATCACATTTTCCCCAACATATTGATTGATGATATTTATGATGTCATCACATTGGGTGCTAGGTTTCCCTTTTAGCCTCATTTCAAAAAGAGGGTTGGCATTTCCTCAATTAATGTCTTTTTGCCTTAAGAGTTTTGCCAATTGACTTGGATTTTTAGATATTGAACATCGACAATCTCCCTTGAAAGATTCTTTGATAAAACTTAAGTCATACACCCAACACCCGATGTCCACTATAAAATGCCTTTGAAATATTGGAGTCAACAAAGTCAGGTATCGGACTTCGAGGATATCCTTCATCATTTACCTTAAACTTTAGGTAAGAGTTAAACCATATGTCTGATCTCCAATGTCTGACAAGTAATGCCTTGAAAAAAATTAGTGGAACATTGTGTTTTCGTATGTTGAAATTTGGGATATCATTTAATGTCTATTTTAGACTTTAGGTAGAAGTTAAACCATATGTTTGATCTCTGATGTTTGGCAAGTAATGCCTTGAAATATTTTAGTCGAACATGATGAGACCAGGTATTAGCTAGTTTTATGTTGTTTTAGTTCTTTTAGACATTTCTAGATACTCATTTCATATACATTCCTAAACTTATCTATCTTTTTATGTCTTTCATGCAACTTGAACCAAGTTTTGATGTATGGAAATATGATTATGATATGTTGGTAATTGCATGATTAAATGTGTGAGTGTGTATGGAATGCAGTATGGATCTATGTTTAATTTATGGTTATTAGTATTGTGTATATGTTAGATGAATTAACTCCTTGCAACCGAGAAGTCAGATTGAGCAGATTGTAACTTGTAGCAACTAGGAAGCGCACCCCACAGCCAAAGGATTTCAAACAGAGATGCAAGGGAAATTCCAGAACAATAGGAACGCGATAGTTGCAAAAATGGGAGCACTCATTAATGAGGATGATTGTGAATCACCAAGTCCCATTTAATAAGACAACTAAAAAAAAGGAGTCTTCTTTGGATGGGAAGCCAATGTGACTGTTTCCATAGTACACGTCTCTGCTATTCCATTAGAAACAAAGTTTCAGTCCTAATCACGTTCTTCCATCTTTTCATATATAATTTTAGTTATACATACTTGGTCACTCTCTATTTCATAGGGGAGTGGTAATTTGCATTTAGTTTTTTTTTTAGTCCTCATTCTATTAAACCTCCCCCAAATCTATATAGTTAGTTTAGTGGTTAAGGAGTGGATATAGTGTATGGATATGTTCAGATAGATATAGTTTTTCCAATACACAAACAGTATTTTGTTAGTTTCCTATTATGCTTTCATGAATAGGATATCTCTGAAGATTCTTGTCAGATTGTGAAATCTGGTTATCTGCAATGAAGATGCTTTAGTTTATTGTTATGTTCAGTTAATTCAAGGAGTTTAGATTTGAGTTTATTCTATGGATACAGTAACTTGAGAAAGGGCCACTCAAGGTAACTATTTTCCACTTTAATTTTTGTCCTTTAATTTCTATTGTTATATTAGATACTTTCATTATTGCAGTCAATTAGATTCCCCATTTCCTGTATGTGAATGAGATCTTTTCTTATGCTTCATGCTTTGTTTTGTCTCAATGCATTGTCCTCCAGAGAGATAAATTTAGCAGTGTTAAGTTCATTACAAAGTTCAGGTTTTAACAGTGAACTAGTCACAGTCTTAAGTTGTAAGTACCCATAGCAATAGTTCCATATTTAATCGTTTTTCCTATTTTATAGTTTATGTGTTATTTCCTTTTTCATGTGTCAACCACCTATACTAGATGATATAGGAAGTATAGAATCTTTGGATGCACATATAGTGCCAGCATCGTCACAGGCTTACATTAGCCTTGGTTGATAATTAAATGGAGTCTTTACAAGGGTTAAGTAGACTATTCAGTTAGGAAGCATCTTTAAATTGTGTCTTTCACCAAGTTTATTAAGCATTATTTAGGCCTTACATTTTTGGTGTCGTTAGGGATGGTGCTACATTCAAGATTCTCCAATGTTATTTCAATCTTTCTTAGTTTAGGGTAAAAGCAAGAAGTTGGTTCCACGAAGAGGGGAAGTTTTAGACAAAAAAATACTTGAGGGAAACGTGTACGCATTATTAAAAAAATGTGTACTCGCTTAGCAACGGGTACTCGAGCCTAAATAAAAAACATGTGTGCGTTATGCTTTGAGTACGCACTAAGAAATGCGCACACGTTATATAACGCATACGTGTTTTATAACGCATACACATTTCTAAAAAGTATTTAATTTTTTAAATAAATAACTGTCATATTCATTTTCTATTTTAAAATGTGTATGCATTTCATAACATGTACGCGTTTCTAAAATTTTGAATTCCCAAACCACATGCTACCTCGGTTTTAGGCTTAGGAAAGGCTTGGCAACCTGACCCTTACCCTTTGACCTGCAACTAAAAAACTAAGGCAAGTTCAAGAGATATGTCCAACTTTGGCAATATAGTTGATGGACATTTTTTCCTAATTAATCTATGAAATTAAAACCCATTATAGAACATGATGTCTAGTTTCCAAATATATAATTTTTGTTAAGATTGGATTATGTTTCTTATTTTTAATTAATTTTGTTGATGCCAAAAATTGGCAAGGTAACAGCCCTTTGTGGGAAATTCAGTTTATGGGGGACCTATTGCGCTAAACTAAGTAACCTCCAGATTTTTAAAGAAGTCAGCTTCTTTTG
Organism: Sequoia sempervirens; assembly: GCA_007258455.2. Classification (NCBI taxonomy): domain Eukaryota; kingdom Viridiplantae; phylum Streptophyta; class Pinopsida; order Cupressales; family Cupressaceae; genus Sequoia; species Sequoia sempervirens. The sequence continues at coordinate 200,282,082 of VDFB02193867.1, forward strand.
TAATTGGTTTTTTGGAATGGGAAAATGAAGCAAATATAAAAGTAAAAGATCTAACTAGGTTTATGTGATGAATTTAGATAAAGGCAATACCTATTCCGTATACAATCTAAGGACCCATTTAGCAATTTGCTATATCCTAGAATGACATAAAATAAAGATTGAAGCATGAACAACGCATTCAATGACATAAAATAATTTTCACACCCATTCACTGAAAAGGGGAGTCAAAAGACATGATCTAAACCAGTAAACTTGCATTAAAATTATAAAAGTTCTGCAAATGAACCATTCAAATGTTCAATAATGACACAGTATAAAGTTAATCAAATAGCTTAACAAAAGCATAAAGGTTGAACAATGGCACAGTCTGTGAGTCTTTCTACCATAATCTTGTTGGCAACACAAGGGCAGACAACTGAGAGGGGGGTGAATCAGTTGTCACAGAATTTCAAACTTATTAACTTTATTAACCTTATTCTCAGATCTAATTATTAAACATGAAAGCATAAATCAACAACACATTAGAAACACACATAACACCAAGATTTGTTTTTGTGGAAACCCCCGAAAAACCATAGTGGAGGTCATCAATAAGATTATACATTGCAGCAGAGCAAAGTACGAAATGGGGAACAAAATATGCATTCAAAGCGCATCACCTAAGAGCTCATCGCTTAATTACAACAAGTGCTCATCGCCTGTGCGCGAAGTACACACCGTCTTATAGAAACATTCAGATCCGGGTTAAAGTACTTGAATTACGCCAAGCAACATTTGTTAATGCCCAAGCGCATAATATGCACGTTTTCTTCATTTTTTCTTACCTTCTCTACCTCGCTTACCTTCAAATTTGATGGAATATTATCTCCAATGCTATCACGATTCGCATACCTCAAACAAACAATCGCTTATATATATCCGCAAGAATAGGAAATTAAATTGCTACATGTCGACCACAATGAAATAATACAATGAATACAAACTATCAACTCAAATCAATAAAGAATTTTCAATGTGAATCAACCAAGGTCAACCACAACATGGTGAAGACCCAAAATAACATCTTCAAACATGATCCACCTTCTAAAATTATTCCTCGGCTATCTCAATAACACGCTACAAACACCTTGCCAGCTAATAACATGAAAAACATGAACACAAAAGAGAAAATCTTGAATCGCGAGCACAACAATCAATGTGGACATGCAACACAAATAAAGCATGATCTAGAAACATTCACAAACATCATGAATCACCAGAGAAGCATCCACAACAACTAAACCAACTAAAATCACATCATCTTCATTCAAGAACACAAACTGAAGTAACAAAAAGACTATCAAAATACAAATCTTCACGCAGATCTCTGAAACTCAACACAGATAAACTAGATATACTCAACAAGAAACCCTTTATTCCACAACCTCTTATCATCAACATACTGAACTCACCGGAAAACTGAACTTCATTTCACCATTAACAACCTACAACTCATTTCATTACAATTTTCTCAATATCCTCGGCATATAAAGCTTCAAATGTATTAATACTAATAGTGTTGACATTAATGACAACCACATATCAAAAACACAAGCACAATATCCAACAATCTCCCCCTTTGGCATTGATGGCGACACATGATGTGAAAAACACCATCAACGCAACTATCTTCAACACTTACTCCCCCTTAGGTTATGACTCTTTTCTCCTCAGTAACTCTTCTCCCACATGACTCTTCTTCCTCAAATAATTCACAGATTTTCACATGACTCTTCTCCCCCTTTGACATCAATGAAAATATCTCTAAGCTCTAAACCACATATCTGAGCATCTGAACATCTGACTACTCCCCCTGAGTAGCAGCCACCACAACATCAATCTGGATCAAGATGTGACTATGAAAATCATGTATTGATGCAAAGCAATGCATCTTAGTTCTGATTAGGAGGGGTAATCACCTCTAACTTCCCTCTGAGATACTCAAAAGTATCCTTAGGTAAAAGCTTGGGAAAGATGTTTGCAATCTGCTCCTTAGTAGGCACATACTCCAATCTGACTTCTTTTTCACTCATCTTCTCTCTCAAAAAGTGAAACTTGATAGATATATGATTGGTCTTTGATTGCAGCACCGGATTCTTAGAAATGTTAATAGCACTTGAGTTATCATAGAATATAACAATAGGCTCATCATACACAACTCTGATATCCTTCAGCATATCTTTCATCCACAATACTTGAGTACAATCATTAGTAGTAGCAATGTATTAT
>VDFB02193867.1:200284449-200581643 GCA_007258455.2 Sequoia sempervirens
TGCTTATCATCCAGAAGGTGCGCCCAAATTTCATATTAGGCATATCAAAGAAATGTCTTCCACACTACTCGAAATTATGCTTAGTCAAATCTAATCAGTTTTCTTGAACCTGCTCTAATACCATGTTGATTTTTAGATCAAATATGAATAGTAAGCAAAAAAATAAACTCAAAACAAAGAACACAGAATTTTTATCCTGGGAAAACCCTCCTACTCAAGGGAGAAAAACACAGCAACATTTTACTAAAGATAATTCAAATACAACAGTGCAAAATGGCATTTAAGAATCAAGCCAAAATAGGCAAAGTCTAATGATACAATTCAACACTGTCATAAAGATAATCCATGCTCTTCCTTAAGACTTTTATGTTACCAAACCTCCTTCTTGATCACCAAATAGCAAACTGAATGAATGAATCGATCATAGAATGAGCATAGCATATCTCCTATTTATACAAATCCAGGAGAAGGTTTTAGCTTTTACTTGAGCCGACCCAGCAAGTATAACTTTTGTTTGTGCTTTCACTTGAGCCGACTTGACTTTTGGCTTACCTCCCAAAGTTACCTGAAACATTAACACTGTATACATTTTTTATTACATTTTTCATGGTTTGTATAGATTGTGTATTGTGATTGTTGTTAATTTGGATGTTTGTAGCTTTGCATATTAATACTCAAGAGCTTTAATTTGTGAAATATTGTCCTTTATGTGTTATAAATATCCAATTCAACTCTTGTGTGCATACAATTTCTAGTTTCTACAATTAAGCTAGAAAGTGTGTGACTATGTTGAAATAGATTAGTTTATTCTTAATCATAAAAGATATTAAATATCTCATCTATGTGTACATGAATTGATAAGCATTGTGCTCATACTTGAGAAGCAAAGATAGATGTGATAGGTTAGCACTTTCTAGTTTCTACAATTAAAGTAGAAAGTGTGTCTATGTTGAAATAGACTAGCTTATTCATAATTGTAAAAGATATTAAATATCTCATCTATGTGTACACGAATTGATAAGCCTCGTGCTCATACCTAAGAAGCAAAAATAGATGTGATAGATTAGTGCATTTTCTATAGCATGTTCAAACCCCCAAAGCAAATGTCTCTTTTTTTTTTTGGTAAATGCTACCTAAGGGGGTAGCTCCCAATTTATTGAATCACATAGAGGTTACAGTTAGCCAAACAACAAGCGCAATTAAATTTAGAAGTATTACACCTTTTGAAATCAACATCCTAGTTTTGTATTATGCCGGTATTGGCATGGTGTGATGGTTTATAGGTGGCATTGTTGTTCTTGCCACCAAGGTTCAAACCCCGTTGGGGTGGTATTGTTGAATGGTTGTATTCGGTTCATAGCTTCGGTCAAAAGCGTTTACTCCTTGAATAAAAAAAAAAGAAATCAACATCCTAGTCACTACAATTACATCATTCAGCCTGGAAAATCATTTTACTTTATTAAGGTCAAAGCATATAGTTTCCTTGAGATCTTCTAGCAGCTCTGAAGCCCCATACACCAACTCAAACGCGCCCAAAGAGACCCCAATATTGGCCAACACGTCCACCACCTTGTTAGCCTCATGGTACACATGATTCACCTCATAAGCATCCAGCTCGCCCAAACACTACTGAATTTTGGAGATCAAGCCTGTTAACTTCCAGTCCAACACCTTGTTCTTTTGGACAGCGTTTATACAAGTCATGGAATCACCTTCGATTTCAACTACGCGGTATCCTTTCTCTATGCATAGGGAAAGACTGATGGCCAAAGCCTCAAACTCAACCACATTGTTTGTCGTTGACCCAATACCCCTTGCAATTGCCCACAAATAGTCTCCTTTCTCACTCCTAATAATGGCTCCAAATCCAGCCATACCCGGGTTCCCTTTGGAAGCCCCGTCGAAGTTCAGTTTTACTCTTCTTGGACGCCGGGCAATCCACCTTACATCCCGCCTCTTCCTGGAGCATCCAGAACCTACAAGCGCAAGAGGCTTCAGCATCCCCCAATTCTTTCACAACCCATTGCCCCAAGCAATGAACATAGAAATGCCCCTTTGAATTGCATTTAACATTCACCACCTCACAAATGTTATATTCCAATTGCCAAATCAAGTTATTCACCTCTAAGCTTTGCTCATTGAAGACCCTTTGGTTTCGTTCCTTCCATATATGCCAGACGAGTAGAGAGGGGGACACCATCCAAACATCCCGCCATAAATTTCATCTTGTGGACCTGGGCCAACTGACCAGGAAATCCTTCAAGTCCATTTGTCTCGAGGAGCTCTAGTTCAAGGACACCATTAGCCAGTCCCAACAAGCCGCGGCATAAGGACGTGAGAAGCAAATGGTCTGCATTTTCCTCTGTAGCCCAACACATCATACAAACTGACAAGCCATATATCCCATATCTTGCCAACCGCGCACCAATTAGAATTTTCTTGTGGAGCGCATAAGAAAGCTCCAGCTTTTGGAAGAATTCGCAAGCTCCAACACAGCCAAGCAGGCCACCCTTCAATCGTACCCTGAGCTCTCTATATCTCATATCCCAGCTTCACTAAGTAATCCCCAGACCGCGCACCGCACCAAATAATCTCATCTGCTTCTTGTGTTAGCAACACCCTCCTCTCACCAATAATGGCTTTCAATTTAGCTTGATTCTCAAGCTGAATTTGAAACTCCTCACAACCTACCCACTCCAAGTCAAGGCCACCACAAGTAGAATCCGTCCTAACGTAATCTGCCACCTTGCACCTGCGATCACTTATCACCCTTTCAATCCATTCATTATCTGCAAAAACAGAGTTGATCGAAGGAAGGCCACACCATGAATTAGACCAAAAATTCGCCGACCTCCTATCCCTAATCCACCATGATACATGATCGGTAATCAACCCCCGACTCTGCCAAATGAATCTCCAGACTGTCGAGCCACCAAGAGTGTTTTCCATAGTTAAAATGTGGGCTGGATCAGAGTTATCCAAGCATTTGCCTCTAATGATCTAACACCAAAGTCTGTTTGGTTCCTTATAAAGTTTCATGTTGAGCTTAGCTCCCAACGCATTGTTAAGGAGCTCCATCCTACACAACCGAACCATTAGTTGCACCACACATCGAACCGTTTACTAATATAGAATATCGAGAAGAAGAGATACACCAACTTACCAATTCCACCCATTCTAGCGCAAACCCGAACTTTTCCATAATCACCAAAAGAAATTCCTAGTGGAAATGATCATACGCCTTACTGACATCGAGTTTGATAACCATACTTTACATTCTCTCAGAGGTGATCAAATGAACAATCTCTACAATTGTAATTATGCTATCTATTATCCCCCTGCTGGGAGTGAACCCATTTTGTTCGACTAAGATAATCGAACCCATCACCTTCCTCAACTGATTCGACATCACTTTGGCCAAAATTTTACATACTCCGTTACACAACGAGATCGTACGAAAGTCGGCAAAGGAAGAGCAATCCTATTTTTTGGGAATCAAGGCCACCACCGTATTATTAATGTCTTTGACAAACTTACGCTTTTTCCTGACTTCCTTCACAAATTTCCACACATCCAATCCAACAAAGCTCCAGCATTTTTGATAGAATTTGATCAATATCCCGTCGAGCCCAGGTGCCTTGTTAAGATTTAACCCAGACACCACTGCCTTAACTTCTACTACCGTAAACGGGCATGTTAACATTTTGTTATCGCTGTCTTTTACAATCTTTGGGATGCAATCTAGAAACTCCACATCCCAGGCCCTGCCTTCCCCCTTGGCAGCTAACAACTCTGAAAAGAAATGGACCGCCATCGCTTCCAAGCCCACCTAATCGCAGACCTCAGACCCATCCGCCAATAAAATATTATTTATTCTATTACGATCTCTTCTTGACCGAGTAGCAATGTGAAAATACTTTGTATTTGCATCTCCATCTTTTAGCCAGGATTCTCGAGCCTTGTCCTTCCAGAATACTTCTTCCCGAGCAAGTAACTTTGAATGCCATTCTTTCAGAATCTTCTCTCTTGTATTCTTTTGCAATCATTCCAAAACTGATCACATGCTCATTTAGCTTTCCCAATTCCTCTTCGACCTTAGCCTTCTCAACAAAAATGTCTTTAAATTTAGACTTGTTCCATTCCTTCAACTTTGCCTTGATATAACCAAGCCTTTTAAACAGGCGAAAACTAGCCGAACCCCCACAATTTATCTTATCCTTCCACCATGATTCCAGATTCAACATGAGACTCCCATCCCTCCACCACATTGATTCGAACTTGAAGTAGCCTTTGGAGGGTTTCTCGCTTAATGATAAATCCACCTACACTAGGAAATGATCAAACACAGCCACCAAGGATATACTTGCAGCACACCTAAATTCATCTCTCCACCACCCAAGGCCAAGGAAGATCCGATCCAATCACTCAGAAATATTGGTGAACTACAAACGACGATTAGTCCATGTATAGGCTTCATTTCTTGGAATGCAATCTACTACTGATAGATCTGATATAAATTCCCTAAAATCCAGCATAACCTTATTCACTTTTTGTAGCCCACTGCTTTTCTCCTTCAACTCTAATATGGCGTTGAAGTCGCCTCCCAAAATGACCATATCCCCACCAACTTTTGTTATTTGCTCCCTGATTTCGTTCCAAGTTCTCAGCTTCTCCTCCATTCTTATCGGCCCATACACATTGAACAATGGGAATCCAAGCCCCGACACCCAACAAGAAACCCAACAGGACATCGAATTAGGCTGAGCCTCCTGCAGCTTTAAGTCAACCGAATTTGGTGCCCACAAGACACCCAAGAAGCCCCTTTCCACTTCTTGCAATATTGCACAAAATTCCCACCATCAAGAGAGTCTATCTTGGTCTCCTGCAACAGGATAACATCAGCCTTTATTCTATCTAAATGACGCTTGACTAAGCATCGTTTGTCAGGGGCCGATAGGCCCCTGACATTCCAGGTTACAATTTTCATTGTTGTCCAAAGGAGGCCTTCGCTCCTTCGGATGTTAGGTAGCCCTTAATGCTCTGAAATCCCTTCTCCCTACCCTCCTCTTCCCTCTTCTGCTGTTTGTCTTCCTCCCCCTACTTTTCTTAGATTTGCCCAACAACAACGCCATCATTTGGCTCAAACACATGGGTTCAATTATATCCAGAACATCATCCTCTGATAATCCTAATTCCCAATCCGAGTCCTTGCAGTCCGCCAAATCGTCCGCACTATGGGTCACATATGGAACAATCGCCAAGCAAGGATCCGACCACGATTCTGCAAAGGGAAGGCCTTCTCTGACAATTAGACAAGGCACAATGGAGAGCTCCACCCCTTTCTCATCCGACGAATGCACCATCTTAGTGTCAGCCACAGCCGCAACCTGACCATTGAGCGAGACCGACCCCGCACTAACCGAAGCAAATGCCGCCGAAAAGCCAGGAGGGGACCTTTGTTTCAACCTCCACGCTTGATGAGTCTTGACAGGGCGACGGCATGAAGAAGTAGAATGATCTCGCCCACGGTACCTTGAACATAAGAACTTTTCTTCCTCAACTTCTATCAACTGAATCCAGTGCTCGCCCATCATGCATAATAGAATCTCCTTCAGAACTCTTCTACCTGCAGTGATCTCCAATTGAGCATAAATGTATAAATCTCCCTCTACAATATCTATACCGGCATTCACCAGAGTACCAAGCGATCGCCCTATCTTGACCAAGCACTCCTCCGTCCAATTCTCCATAGGTAGGTTGTATAAACGAATCCAGATTGGTTTCTCATATAGTTCGTGCTTCGTTGCGTTGAAATTAGGGCGCCATTTTTGGATATAATGAGGATGACCCTCAAACATCCATAGCCCACCCTCCAAAACAGCATCTCTCGCCTTCGCAGATAGGAAGATAACAACAAAAAATCCCTTCGGAAAAAATTTTACAATCTCTTGTCCCTAAGCTAGTCTTTCAAATTTTTTGTTAAGTTTTTATTTTACATGGAGCTTCCCCTTCTAGTTCAAGGACAGGTTTTACCTTACATACTATTTTATTTTGTATTGTATTGAAAAGGACAAATTAAAATGCTAGCAATAAACAAGTATTACGAACACACATTGTTTCCACATCTCCAAGACATCTACCACAATTAACAATTCCAAGTTATGAATTGGTAGTTTGTTTTGTGTTCTTTTAGCTTTCTTGGTTCATTGCATACCACATGCCCATCTTGCTATAAAGTGCCCACATGCCTTCAATGCAAATATCTAATGACTATATAGACAATAGAAAAAAATCAAATTAAGTAGGCATAGGATTGGTATTGAAGTAAAAAAGCTTCTTCACTAATCAAAATTACACTTCACTCAATCACACATTTTAACTTCTAACCATAATTACCTAAAGACTTGTGCCCACCCTAGAGCTCGTCTCTTAGATCAACAACACTTCCCTATGTTGAAGACACATGGAAACATCAAAAGACTTCAAATGAAGTTTCTTCGTATCTCTATACCTCAAAAAAATTGAGAAATTTCCTATCAAATTTTCTTAAAGATATCAAATAAATTAAATAGTTTTTTTTTCTCAAGTATTGATATATGGTTGGCAAGAGCTAAAAGAATTAAAATATTACACTAATTGACTTGTAATTTTCTAATTTTGCATGAAAATTTGAGTTTTTTTAGTCGAAGAGTTGCTAATCAAAGCCAAAGGAGGTGCTAATAAGAAGAGAGAGAACAAAAGAGTTTAAAATGTCTACATAGATTGAAGTTTTTTAACTAATTGAAAATATAGCCATCTCTAATTACCCAAATGTTTTTAAAATAATGGCATTTTTATCTCTATTCTCAAAGTGCAAGGACAACTCTCAAAGTTCTTGCAAGGCTAACAACCACCATTCATCTCCTTGTGCAATAAATTTCCCCTAACTAATTATTTTATTTAAACATTTGGGGAAAAAAATTCAAATGAAATTAGCTGAAACATTTTTCAAAATCACTTCCTACACTTACCCTACAGATTCTTTGCATTTGGACCTCCAATGAATAAAATGAATAAAGTCAATACAACTCTGTCATGTTAGTGTGTTCATATACTCACCCACATGCAGTCCCAAAGCATGTAGCATTGCTCATGAATCTTGTTAAGTATGGGATACTACAAATACATCATTGTGCAAGGTTGTATATGCACTTAAACAAAAGTGGTCTGTGGAAAGGCCTGAAGGAATACTTCCAATAAATGGCCACAAAGCAAAGGTAGGGTTTATAGCTGCTATTGGAAAGATATTCACTATAGATGGAATAGGATATTTCAGAAATGTTTTCTTAATTTTCTGGCCCTTGGTGACTTTGTCAATACAACATAAGCTACAAAAGATCGATTTTCTACAGGCTATAGCCCCCTAATTTATGTTAGATAATGCATAGGAATGGATCTCTTGAACTGTGCCAACCTGCTCTTTGACTGTAATTTAAGACTACTAATTCCACTACAACTGAAAGGAAAGGTTTCACATTTATCTGTATCTGGCAAAAGGAATAGAATTACCTCTAGAAGAGCAAACACGAAACCTGGATCACCTAAACTCATTATGTACTTCTATTGTCTACTACAGAAATGATTCCTGATTCAGCACTATAATGAAAATTCAACTCAGAAAATTTTGACAATCAAAAAATGTGTAATTGCAACTATGAATTGCATGTTGCATGTTTAATTTATCTGAATTAATTTTTTACTGCTATTATTAATCTAAAGTTACTTTAACAAGATTAAAGAAAGCTAAGAACCAACCACTAGACTACCGATGAGGGAAAAGGTGACATAATGAAAATTACAAACCTATTACATTATTTATTTACTATCACTGTCCCTTTCTCCCTTAACCGAAAGCAAATAGAAGCTTTAAAAAAGGTGTCTCAAAACCTTGAGAAAAAAATGAAAATTACAAACCTTCGATAACAAATGGTGTTTTCATTCAGACAGGTGCCAACGAGGGGACAAATTGCAACAATGACCAAGGTTGAAAATTGTACATTATCTAATAGCAGAGAGTCACGGACTGGTTATAAGGCAGAATAATTGCCATTATGACCAGGGAACAAGGCCCCGCTGAGCATGATCCTGTGCTCAACTGGCCAGGAAACATCCAAAAGAAGCTGGGTTAAAGCACTAGTCAAATTTGGGAGAATAGAAACCCCTGAGACATGCAAAGAAGAGCTTGGCTTAAAACCCTGAATAAATGTCGTAACGACAACCTGGGTTCAAACCTGCTGAGCATTACCCCACTGCAAAAACCGTCAAGCCATGTGAATTTGGAAGAATAGAACGCCCTCGACATGGAAACAAACCTGGTTTTGCCTTAATTATTAGTCTGGTACAGATAGGCATATCGTTGATATAAACAGGTGCAAATGTGACATCTAACTAATCTCAGCAGGGCACGATCTACTGGTAAGGCAAAGCAATTGCCAGATGATGACCTGGGCCTAGAAATGATAGCATTCTGAAGGGCTTGGGCTAAACCAAGACAAATGAAAATCTTGATAAGTGCTGCTATTTTCCATTGACCAGCAAGGACCAAAACCTGCGACCATGTGTTACAATGTCAGGGCAGTCTACCCAGAGCTACCGGCCCCTTTTGGAATATTCTTCCACCAAAGACGGAGATGAATTTGGCCGGAAAGAGACTCCTCTGGTCTCACTTTAGGCTACATCCTCCTAAAATGAATAGAAATCAGCAAAACAAAATGGAGTGGAAAGAAAATATTGAAGGGTACCTCGTGTCCATCGTGACAGGTCAAAGAGCAGGCAGTGCATACGCCGGCATTGCCCGCAGGAACGCATGTGAGACACGAAAACACGGCCTGCCTTTTCATGTAACCCTTCGAGTATGTGCATTCCTTCCCTTCATCCCCCCCTAATACCAAATCAGCCTCCTGCCAAAAAAATACACGACTTTCAATGTTAAAATTTTAACACAAAATATAACACAACTAGGTTTTAAGAAAAGAAAAATAACAAACATACCAGTTCTTGAGCTTCCACGCCTTCGATGTATTCTTCCATGGTCAGTGTTGGCTCATTTTCGTCATCAAATATATCACCCATTTCAATCAATAACCTGCAAATGCCCCTTCAAACAATTGTTGTGAGATTATAAAAGGAGGAAAAACTCCAAAGTAATGGCGTTTTAACTTTTAAACCCTCGTAGCAGATCAGGTTTGTGCTTGTTACTGAAATAATGGCGAGTTGGGGTTTCCCATACCTGTTATATTATACTCTGCAGATTTGTTTCTATTTATTCAAACAACGGGGCAAAATTAGTTACAAAATTAGGAGAGCGGTTTAATTTGTAGGGGAGCCAAATTTCAACACTAATATGGGGTTTTCCCTTTGTTTTTCATAATTCTTTCCGCTAAGTTTGATTGGTGTTGGAGATTTCTTTAAAATATGCGCCTCCCGCGCTTGTCCTTCTTAAGGCTGTTTCGAAATTCCCACCTCTTAAAAATCATGAAGGATGTGTGACTCTAATATACACACAAAAATATATGGCAGTTCCAAAAATGGAATTATTATGTGAGTATGTACATGTACGACCTTTATTAGCTTCCACATAGGTCAAAAGATTTTTCTAAAATGCTTACGAGGTACCTACATTTGTCAAAAAGGATTTTTCAATTTTGACACCTGGTTTTCCATTCTATTTTGTATATTGAGTTGTTCCCTCATTTAAATAAATATAAGAGAAGGTACTAGAATAAACAATCATTTTTACTTGTAAAATTCTATTATTATACTTTTCTTGGATGAACCTTTCTTTTTTATATTCACTATTTATATTTTTTCAAAGTCATTTAATTTCTTAAGTTTTTAAAAAATTTGCAGAGGGAGTTAATTCTCAACAAGAAAGTTTAACCATTCAAAATCCCTTGGCAAGTCCCCTCTGCACCCAAATATCAAGCATTGGTCACAAACACAAGTTGTGAAGCTACTTAAGATATTGTTAAAATGGTATCGGACGCTAACATAGTTGAGGGATGAGACTACAAATGTATGGATGGTGTTCCACCAAACTAGATAGGATCGCATGTGGATTAGTCCATCTAACACAACCTAAAAATTAAAAAAAATGAGTAGAAGTCAAAGTTCTAGTTTATCCTCTTCATCTATACCAGTCAATAAAATTGTATTAAACACCAAACAAGTTGTTCCTTTTATCCACATTTTGCTTTTTCTTTGTTTTCTATGAGCATTGTCTACTGCTTGTTTTAAATTCAAATTAGATGGAAATGGAAGTTGAAATGTCTTATAATGTTTTAAATTCACACTAGATCAAATTCAGGATAATGAAATAGGGTTAAATTTTCTGTAAAACACCTTATGATATTTCACAACTTGATTTTAAGGCTTAAAAAAATTTAACACTTCGATCCTCCCTTCCTCACCCTTTATTCCTCTTTCTTAGCCAACTATCTTCTTCCATATATGTTATCTTCGTGAGCAACATAGTGGCATTCATCTTTGTTGTGAACTACTTTGCAATCAACCCTTAATTCTAGAATGCATGACATCCTTCTACATGGAAGAGATGAGTCTTTATTTTCCCTAGATGGCTTCATGGATAGTTTTTTATTTTTTGTATTAATAATAAGTAATTAAGTTGTTACATTGTTCAAGAATGAAACCAGCAGCTGCCCTAAGGCTAAAACCATAAAATGTTGCAGTTTCAGCTGTTATACATATGTTGAACCCATAGATTTCAACCAAAATGTCGATTCCCAACAATTTCAGCTGTTATACATATGTTGCACCCATAAATTTCAGTTGAAATGTTGATTCCCAACTATTTTATAGATAGCATACAGAGTTATATGCACAACATTACCAACATATACAGAGAAAATCAAAAATTGGATACCCAACAATACTAGCGATCAAGTTTCAGTCTCATGAGCCTATGGCTATTACTTGTTTCAATTTCTTCAGCTTCTTCTCTTGCCAGCCCAATAGTTGAGAAAGTGTCTTCTTCTTGATGAGTGTGTTGATAGGTGCCCCTGTGCCTTGTAATCATGTTGTCTCTAGCTTGGTTAAAAGATTTCTGGAACTCCCTAAACGCCTGGAGAAAGATTTTAGTCTCTCTTCTATTGAGTCCACATGCATACCCACATCTGATTTCCTCATGTATTAGGTTTGTTGTTCCATTTCCGCAGAGGTCTACAAACTTGTCATGAGACACTTCAATATGGAGTGATACCTACAAGACAATAGAGCAATATGTGAGTCTCTTATTAGACTCGGTAAGAACCCTCCTATTGCCCTTAAACTTGTCATCATTTCTTGCTTTCCATATGTGCAAGAGGATCTCGTTAGTCAAACAATTCCAAAATAATTTGCAACCTTTGCTTAGCTTTAAACCACAGAAAAGGATGAGATTCCAATCTATATTATTACCATTCAACCAAATATTCAAATCTTGACAGAATAAATTCCATATTTCCTTAGCATAAAAACATTCAAAAAGTATATGAATCACAGATTCAGGAGTGCAGCAAACATAACAGATGTCAATATCATTTGTGTTGGATTTAAAGGGAAGCCTTTGGAGAAGGATAAGCTACCTAAAATAAGCTTTCTTAGGCTCAACACAATTGTACCAGACCTCTATAAGGATTTTAGCCTAGCTGGTGTCTGAGAGAGATGTTTTCCAGCATAGGTTGAGATGCTTGAGAACAACATCATTTGAGCTTAGATCTTTGTAAATAGTTTTGGCTTTGAGGCTAACCAGCTCAGCCCTGTCCCTCCACACCAAGTCCCAGGCAGGATTAAAAGAAGGTGCAACATCAAAGGGGAATAGAGCCCCTAAGCAGGCCGCAGCCAAGGTGGAGTGGGTTCTTGCTGCAAAGGGGGGGAGAGTAAAGTCAACACTCAAGGCCTCCAAAATTTTGAGACACCCATTCATAAGCACATCACTAAAAAGTTTTAATGTCTGCCTTATGCCAATTTTTAGCAGAACAACCTTGGAGGAGAGCAAGGGGCTTACCTTTTTGGTAGAGATTCCACCAAATAGAGCTGAAGCTTTGGCATTTGGAGTTAATGAGAGTTATGTTGCAGCTTTTTAACTGAGCATTATGCTTGGTGTACTCCCAAACCTTCCAAAGGCTCCTAAAAACCAATGATCCAGATGGAGTCATGGGGTGACTGTTGATGAGAATATCACATAGGGGAAGGCCTTTCCAGGCTTTGGCATGTTTGGGGACCGCATTTTGGATGTTGTTTCTGACCAATACCTTCCAAGGTTCACCTCCCTCCAATGATCTTACCACCCATTTAAAGGCAAGAGCAATGCCCTAGAGTCTTAAGTCTTTTAGGCCCAAGCCACCCTGCAACTTGTTAAGACAGCACCAGTCCCACTTGACCACGTGTTTTTTCATCTTCCCTTTGCCATCAGACCAAAGGAATGCTTTAATTCTTTTTTTAATCTCATTAATTTGATAACTGCAGAAAAACCAGACTGAGGCATAATATATGTTGTACGAAGACAAAAAAAATTGGCAAACTTGGATCCTTCCTGCCAATGAAAGATAGTGTTTGTTCCATTTTTCCAACTTTTTCTCAATCTTTTCACTTATCCATTTCCACATCTCTTTGAGTTTAGGGTTGAGAGCGAAGGGGATCCCAAGATATCTCACTTGCATATTAGGGCCACCCCGCTGAAATTTGAAGTCCTTTAACCATTCAGGAGGGGAGTCTTCCCATTCGAGTGTGATTGACTTAGAGTTGGAGATTTTTGCTCCTGATGCAACACAAAAAAGCTCAAGTTTTACCATCAGGGATTCATGTTGTTTCTGTCAAGATCAATGAACAAGGTGGTGTCATCTGTGAATTGCACATTGATCAGCTCATTATTGTTAGGAAGTCTAATACCTCTTATTCTTGGGGAGAGTGTTTAATCCCTTAGAAGAAAATGCAAAGCATCTGAGGCAATGACAAACAAGGCATAGGCCAAGGGGCAGCCCTGTCGGATGGATCTCTCCAGCCACACCTCTTGAGAGAATTCCCCATTCACTTCAATCTGGGCGGAGGCATCTTTTAGCAAAGTGTTCACCATCTTGTAGAAACCTTCAAGGAACACAAACACTTTAAGGACTACCCTTAAGAAGGACCATTCAACTCTATCATAGGCCTTTTCAAAGTTCAGGAGCAGCATAGTAACCCTTTGGTTGGTTGCCTTTACCTACTCCATAGCCTCCTAGCTTGTTATGAGGTTTTCCAAAATATAACGCCCTTTGATGAAACCAGTTTGAGTGGAGCTCACAAACTTGGGCAGCAGATTAACCAACCTTAAGGCGAGCACTTTAGCGAATATCCTGTAAGAACACATTTAAAAGAGTGATTGGCCTCCAATTCTTAACTAGGGATTTGTCCCCCCCTTTTGGCAAGAGTTTGACGATGCCCTTATTAATGGATTTACTCAGGCATCCATAGTTAATGGCTTCCTTGTAAACTTGCAAAAGCTCTTCAGAAATCCAATTAGAGAAACACTTGTAGAACTCAACAGGTAGCCCATCCCAGCGTGGAGATTTATCATTATTCATGGAGTTGATGGTCATTCAAATTTCATCCTTAGTCACTTCTGCAAAGAGGGAGGCAGCATCATCACTAAAGATCTTTCTAGGGATGATGCTCTCAACAAAGGCTCTTTCCTTACATCTATCATTTCATTCCCCCTCAGTGGTGAAAAGACTCTTAAAAAAACTATTAAACTATTTTAGAATGTCATCTTGAGAGTTGAGGAGATTCTCACTATCACAAATTTTCCAATCTGCTCCTTTATATTTTTCTCTCTTAAAAATTTTAAAAAGAAATTTGACCCTTTGTCACCAGTTTTAAGCCAATTCATTTTAGATTGGACCCTCATGCCTTTAATCTTTCTATTATGTATTCTTCTCAGGCAGTCTTTGGCCTTCACCAAGTCCTCTCCTAAGCAAATGTCGCCCTAGGCCTTTTGAAGCTTGGCCTCAGCCTCAAAGAGATAGTTCTGAAGTTCATTTTCTCGCTTCTTGTTGTCTAGAGCCTTTTTCTTCCCTATTGTAGACATCCAAATTTTCATCTTTACCCCCATCGTCTTCCTTCCTAGTCACCCCTTTGATGACTGGGCATATTTTCCAATCTACCCATCTCCTTCTGGGTTCTATATTTTAATATTCTTTGAAATGATGCTACTTCGTAACACCATCTCAAAGAGGGGCAAAATGTAGACATCCAAATTTGGACACTTAATTTATCCAAATTTATCACTTTTCATCTAAACATCCTCTTATCCAAGTTAATTAAGTAATATTACTATTTAATTAATATCTTTAATTAAAATCCCTAAGGTATTTAATTAATAATTAAATACCTTACCCTCCTTAATCCTCTTTTCATCAAATAAATTAAATAAATATTATATTTATTTAATTCCTCACATGTCATTTTCATCTAATCCTAATCCATTTCCTAATCTCTTCATTAAGGATGTGCACATGCCTAATCCTTGATTAGGATGTGTCACATCCTCCAACTTTTGCAAGTTGGCTTTAATTAGCCCCTAATTATCCTCTAATTACTGATTAATTAAGCCTAATCATTCTCCAAGGAATTTTTAATTCCTTTTTATTCTTCCTAGATTCCCCTCTTTTATATGTGAATTTTTAATTCACATTCCATCCTTCCAAGGCTTCTAGAACCTTGGACTTGTCACAATCTCCACATGTGACCAAGTCCCACCTTTTTGGAGCCCATCTTTTATCTTTTAGACTTTCCTAAGAATGTGAATTTTTAATTCACACTTATTTCCCAACCACCTTTCCTTTTCCCATGTAGATTTTTGAGGAATTCCAAAATTCCTCAAATGTCCCTTTCACTCCCACTTGGGGACAAGGAATCCCTTTTTGTGGAAATCTCTTCACTCCCCAAGGTGCATGTCCTTTTTCCACCTCATGTACCTTCTTGACACCTCACTTACACCTCATATCCCCTTGTCCACTTCACCCTCCACATGTCAAGATGTGAGGGCTTGTGGGTTCTCAACCCACCATAGCCCTTCATCTTGGCCTTGGTGGATGCATCTTGACCATTGAATTCTCTAGAGAATTCAAATTCTCCTATAAATACCCCCCTCCTCAAGGGCATTTTAGAACACTTAGCCATTTCATAACTACATGCTGCCAATTTGCATTCTCAATCATCTACTATCATCTAGCCATCCTTTTGATCATTTTGCACATTCAATCTTGCATCTAGCTACATCACAAGCCATCTAAGGAGCACACAAAATCATTCCAATCAAGGGCCAATCAAGGAGACATCAACAACAAGGAAGGTGAAATCGTTTGTGTCTTATTTTGTCCATTTTCCTTATTGTTTATCACTCTTTTGGCTAATCTTGAGGTGTCCTTGGTATTTTATCATTCGCATTTTTAAGGTATTTTGCATGTTTAAAATAGGATAAATTCCAAGGTATACACCTATAATTTGAAAAGATTCCTCCATGAATCAACACTGGTGTTCCATATTTTGATGGAAATAGCATCCTTGAGCATCCACTTATTTATTTCCTTGATTGAGGAAATAGCTTCCCTACAATCAACATCTTCAAGAAGCATGGTATTGAGCATAAAGGCTCGGTTCTTGGATGAAACCACGGGACTGTCTTGATAAACTGCAAGGTCAGCTTTGATAGGGTGATGGTCAGAGAGGGTGTAGGGGTGGACACAAACCTTGACACCTTTTTCATTGGAAATGAAACTAAAAAAGTCCTTACTAGCGTAGAATCTATCCAAATTGGAGTAAATTCTGGAATTACCTTTTTGAGCATTGCACCAAGTAAACCAGATATCCTTACAATATTTTTTACCATTCTCCATTGGGTCAATTAGATTGAATTTGTGCTTAAATTTGAGCCAAAATTTCATTTTGTTTCCCTTCTAGGTCATGTTTATCCCTCCCCACTTGTCCTCAAAATGCTTGATCATGTTGAAATCACCTCCAAACACCCAAGGGATGGTTGGCAGGTTAGCAAGCCATTGCCAAAGGGAGATTTTATCCCTATAATCATTAGGAGCATAAATTGAACAAACACCAAACACCTTGTCATCTTTTTTCAGTGTCACCCACACCACTCTATTACATGGGGAGCACCCGGAACCAGTGATGGATTGATTCCAATGATTGGAAATCAAGATGGCTGCCCCCTACCCCTTTCATGTGCAGTGGATAAAGAGCAAACCTCTTTCCATACAAACTTGAGGTTGTTTTCAAGCGAGAAACCATACTTAGCTTTGGTTTCTTAGAGAAGCACAATGTCTTTACTTTTTTCCATGTTTAAGAACCTTTTGATTATATATTTTGTCAAGGGATTCAAGACCCCTAACATTCCGGGATACACATTTAAGCTTCATCATCACCAGTCATGGGGTTGTCACTCTTGAAATTTTCAAAACACTTTGGTAACTTCTCGTCCATCTCTCATTTTTTGGCAACGAGGGATTGGATCACCACACTCCTTTTCTTCCTTTTGCTTAATGAGCTTGTTTCTTCCTTACTCAAGGCTACTGACCCCTTGTTTTTCGTTGGTCTTCCCAGACCATTTTTTTGTTTTAGGTGTAGTTTCCAGCTGCCCCAACATGACATTCTCATCAACAGTTACACCCATGACCCTGGGGTCTCTACTTTTTAGAATTCTTGTGGGAGAGCTTGAGGGAACCTCATCTGTCTTGGAGGGAGGGGGATTAGAAACCAAATCAGAGTTGGTGGTGCACTCTTGTTCAAAACCAAACAGTTGGCTAGAAGCGAGACTGGGAGAGATATTCTGGATGGGGGGAATGGAGGGATCACCCAACAGGGGGGAGAAGAATTAGTCCACAATTGAGGAGCCTCCACCTGCACTTTAGGGGCATTTACCTCAATGGAAGAATCATCCCCTGACGTCCTTGAGGGGTCACCAGAGCCCCCATTCAAAATATTGTCACTAGTCTCAACTCGACTAGGATGGACTTTTTCAAAGGAGAACTGGTTATCTTTTCTTTTTAATTGAAATTTAGTTACCTTTGGGCCCGTATTTGTTTTTCCCCAAGAGTTTTGGATTTTTTCCTTGATATTCTTTAGGAGAATCTATTGTGCATTAAGCCTTTCTAATAGAAGAATATCCCTGGTCACTTGTTGGGATGGTCTAGGGGAGGGTTGTGCCTTAAGAGTTTCATCAATTTCTCCATTCACAAGATCAAAAGCATTATCCCCAAGGGGATCAAAGGAGTTACTGGGAGCCATGTCAACACCGCCAATGTGCAAGGGGAGATCTTTGACAGCACCCCCAACAATGGAGGGCATCCCACCACTGTCATTTTGCTCAAGAGACCCAACACCGCCCTCTTCATCGCCATCATGTGGGGGCATGAGGGGATCCCCGTTGTTACCCACTCTCGGTGATTCTGACATTTCAGGTGAGGAATTAATTCTGCCATTGTTGGGAGCCTTGTGAACAGGTTGGTAGGACCCCAAGGGAGCTTTTTTCTCTTAATAATAGGGCAGTTTCTTTGCAGGTGGCCTTCCCTTCTGCAAAGGAAGCAGGCATTAATCCCACCCAATATTTCCAAAGGATAGGACAAGGTAACAAAATCTTTGACAATATTAATAAAACTGGGGAATTTGACGCCTGGGTTGAGAGAAACCAATACCCTCACATCAAGATTGGGAAGAGTAGCTTTTGTTTCTTCAACCCTCACAACTCTGCCAATCGATTCAAGGAGCTGCGGAAGCAGCCTCCAAAATTCAAGGGGGAGGATTTTTACCACTACCCATCTAGGGTAGGAAAGAGCAATTATTAAGACAACCAAGGTAGGGCGCGAAAGGCACAACCTCCAACATTCTAGTAGGGTTTATCCAACACTTTTTTTTTTCATTTCATGAGTTCTTAAGAAAATAACAAATAGTCCTTTTTGAATTAGTCTACAATAAGAAATGTGAATGCTAAATTTATTATTCCAGACATTAGAAAACCAAGCGTCGAAAAAATTTCTTGCAGGCATTTTGTTTAAGTCTACAACAGTGAAAAAAATTGCAGTCTTTCAATCTGGATCTTTCCCCATAAATGGTTTCTTTCATCATAGTATTCAGATGCAAGAAAAGATCTTTAGGGAAAATAGAGGGGTTCTTACCTTCCCCTCTACTATCCTCGTCAGAGCCCCCATCCACAATGAACTTAGCATCAATAGTAGCCTTGAATGTTTTAGAAGCTTATGTAGCAACGACCTCTTTGAAGGATTTCGTAGGACGGGTTTGGAAGTCCTGAAGACTCTCCTCTAAACTTGGTTGGGTGGGGTGTATCGTACCCCCTCCATAACTTATGAAGAGACACCAACGCCAATGCCAGCCTTTCGCTTAGGCAAAGCAACCACACAAAAAAGCAAATACAGGGAAACAAACTTTGCTGACACTAAAGGAAAGCAAAACATGATGAAAGTTTAGGGAAAAAGAGGCCAACAACCCCGCAAACCTATAGTGGGGAGGGGAGGTCCCTACCTCCCCATTCCTTGATTTCGCACACACATCAGTTTCCCGCCACGCACACAAACCCTAGACCTTCTATGCTTCCATTCGTCAGCGTTCCTAATTGTCAAGATGTCTTTGTTTTCTTTTTCTTGATAGATAGTTTAGTGAATTACCAATTTTTTATTGTTTGCCTAATGGTGTAGTCATGGATTAGGTGCCCAATAAAGGATAGCTAATCCAAGTAGCTCCATACATAATGTCACTTATAGCCAATTCATTAATCAGCAAGAAGTAGCAACCATTACAATATATATGCCTGATGAAAATAAAACAATTTTCTCCACTACTTAAAAACATATTTCATTCTACCATAAAATTAAAACATCAAACCAAAAATAAATTATTTATGGGTTGTGTTCAACCATTGACACATAGACATGAAAACTCAAAAAATAAAAAATTATTCATAAGCATATAACTAGTTAAGAATCGCAAAATATTAACCTAGAATTCATCCCAAGTCCCTTCTCGATTGACAAGACTTGTGAATTCCATTATGTATGATTTCCAATCTTTTCTCTTCTCTCCTTTTCATGACCTCTTTATATGTCTCCACCCCCCTCTCTTTTTTGTAAATATTTATTTTGTCTTTATAATAGAGATCAATGTCTAGTTGAGGTAATTGCCTAGCTAAGAAAGATAAATGTCAATAACTCCACCAAACATCCAAGAATAGTGGCCACCAAGATCTAAATAAATTCCACATTAGCATATGGTAAACCTTTTATTTGACTTTACATTCCCATTATGAAGGAATAATGTTGACTAGCTACTGTTAAGTTAGGATAATAACCACTATTGGCAGGAATGGAGGGTGCATATAACTGTCACACTTTCAAATATATTCTTTTGTAATTATTACCAGCCACCCATATTAGAAATAATGCTCAAAATTTTAAAGATATGTGCCCCTCGATTTGGGACTTACCCAACAAAAGGAACATTACCAATAAGATGTATGTGTCCCAACAAGTCAACAAAAAGAAAGAATAACAATACCTAAGAAATTGTTGGTGGGTCCCAATAAATATAAACATCAAGCATAATTTTTTATAACATGAGAAAAGGTGAGATGGCCCAACCACTAAGCCATATATACCACAATGAGGATCCCAACATAGACATAAGAGAAGGAAATATAGGTCCCATGAAATTTCAAACTTTAGCCACTAAAGACAAGGTAGGTTCTAGAAGTAGTGCATCCCAATAGATCCAACATACATTTAGTAGTTCCTAACATGATTAAAGAAGAAATGCCTAAAAAAAATTTGAATATTATTTTAGGTGGCACTCAAGAATGTAGGCCCTATGAACTTCTCAACAAAGAATATTCAAATAGAATATTTATGAAATATAATACTCCATGTCTAAGAATATGAGAGAGCCCAACTAAAATACTACATTCACGCAAATAAAACAAGGCTTACAACACATGAAATTAGAAAAAGAAAATAAACTCGATAGAATGGTGCTTTTGGGCATGCAAAATTGCGCCCTAAATGCTCTTGCATTACCTAAGCACCTATTTGCAAATTTAAGATACTTTTTTGCATTTTTTAAAATCTTGTGATGATTCTAATCATCCTTGTATATGATGTTACTCTCTTATATAATTATTGGTAAACAATCTTTTTGCTATGATATTTCATTGCAAATAGCTTAGACTCACCTAATAGATAGTGCCAAACATTATAACAATTGGAGAGATTTATTTTGGATTAGTTATCTTCCTTTGCATTTGAGAGGGGCATCTCCCTCATAAGATATAATCGGGGATTTTCAAGAGGTATTATCTTGACCTATCTTGACCAAAAATCAACAAAGGAAAATAAATTAAAACTAAAATAAAGAAAAAGAAAACCTATGTATGGCTAATATGGAGCTAATAGCCTAGTTTTCTCAATAAATAAAGAATAAATATGGAAAAGGAACTACAACAAGGTTTGGAATGAGGAAATACTACTTGACATAACAAAAGAAATGTTCACCTGTGTTCTCTAGATTCACATATTTGAAAGACATTTAATGTTACATCCATTATTGTGATGAGACTTGTTTCATCCATCACATGACAAAAAATATCTTAAAGAATAGATACAAAAACGTTAAAAAACAATGTAGCATAAAAAAACTAATACACTAACTCTGAGTCCTATAGTATTATTCTTTATTAAAAATTAGAAAATGCCCAAATTCTCTCTTTGCTTTTGTACAAATGATTAGAATGAAAAAGTATTTAGAAAAAGAAAAATCCCCCTCTTCACAATCTACCTTCACTGCATAGGCTATTTATTATATTTGTAATTAATTCTTTAAATCATCTTTTAGTTCATAGCTTAAGGATAATTCAAAAGTTCACTAATCCAACAACCTTAACTTGTAAATAAAATTTCACTTATCAGGTCTTATTAAAATTGTTGGTCCCTTGTCAAAATTTTAAAAAATATTTGTATTAGGGTTCCAAATCGTTATGTTTGTTTTTGCCTCCATGATTTTGTTTTACAAATTCCTCATTGTCAAGGATCACAAGATTCCCATAATTAAATGTTGATGTAAAAAATGTCCTTTGTGTTTTAGGGTTTCATGGTCCCCTATGCACTCATCTTAGGTGTCAATACATGGAAAGGTTCAATACGCCTTAAGGGGAGCCAATATTATCTAAATTATGTTTTGACGCATTAGGGTTTTAGGTTATCTCTCACATCGGTGCTTATTCCCTTGATTCTCTACTTCTTGACCCTAACCCTTTGTTTTGAAAGTTTTTCTAAGAATTTCAAACTTTCAAAGTTTTTTTGACTCCCATCCCATGTCTGATATAATGAGAACAATTGTGCAAAGAAGCATGAATGTATGTTAATGGGATGTTAGAGTTTGTTATGCTTATATCTTAGGTATCAAAGATTAATATTGTATGATACTTCATTGAATGCTTGGTGGGTTTCTGACAAAGGAGGCCCAATGAGAAGTACTTTTCATGATTTTCATGTCGAGGCATCAAGGCATTAAGTCATCACCTCCCATCCTCACACTTATGAGGAATATTGTTTTTTCAGGATTTTAAGATATCATTGTTGATTCTCAGTTGTGATCATATGGTTTGTCCTTGATGACAAAATCACTTTCAGTTGGTTCTATTTGATGTCAGATGGTTCTCTTTGATGATTAGTTTCAGTTTGGTTTCTCATGCTCTATCTTGGTACAGTTTTGTATATATGGTTTAATTGTCTTGGCTTTTTGTGGTTTGGTTCAAGGTGAAGGTTCATCTTTTTAAATGAAAAGGATACACATTTCAGCAGGAGTTTGGTCTTCGGCATGTTGTTTCATCGAGCACTTTGTGTCTCACCGACCGACACAAGAAAGAACATATCAGTGTGAGAATGCTAGGGTCTCCCCGATCCATTTTTTTGATAAACGTCTGTGTTGCCTATCGGCAAGACATTTCTGATGTCATGTCGATTGGATTTTACATACAAGCAGCTTTTAGCAGGACTTCTCCATGGTTTCGGCGACAGAGGGTGATCCCTTTCGGTAGGAGTTATACCGTCGATATGAGGTCACAACAAGATTGTTATGTCTCATCGACTGGAGGTTGAATGGGAACACATCGACATGTGTTGCGGCATCGATATAATGTCATAGCGAACCCTGTGGGTCTCACCGATGGAATTCATATGGACCTTGTCAGCATAGGCATTGAGTTGTCTCGGCGAACATGAATGTTCTCATGGGCTTTCGGTAAGACACAAGATGCTCTACGAGAGGTCACCCCGACTATGCTTTGTCTTAGCGAAGGCGAATGATGGTTACATTTCGGTGAGAGAACTATTTTGTCTCAACGACTAGAAGAATCTTATATGGCTCTCGGCATGAAATAGGATATTCAATATAATTTCTCCCCGATGGTTGAAGGTTACAGTGACACATAAGAGATAAAAAGTCTTTCGGTGAAACATAATGAAATCTACATATGGTCTCCCCGATAACAATTTGTCACAGCGACACACATGAGATTGAAGGTTACTTTTCGGTGAGAGGTTGGTAATTTCTCGGTGATCAAGTATGTATCGCGGGGTGTTTCGGTATGACTCAATGAATTCTATGGGACCTCTCCCCGATTATGAATTGTCTCACTGACACCGGATGAAAGGATGACTTTCGGTAAAACAAAGCATTATCTACGAAACATCTCCCCGACAGCAGAATGTCACAGCGACAAACAGTGGGATGACTGACGGCGTTAAAGTTGCCTTTGGCATAACTTTACATCGATGGAAAGGAGAGAATAGGGCAAAGTGCATTTTTTTAAATTCTGATATCTCTTTGCAAGGCAATGAATGGTATGGCTGCTATGTTTGGTGCGCCTCTCTGGCTGGAAGCTCGACAGTGGTTGATGGAGCCATGAGAGTTGCAAATTTGATGGTATTTATGCGTTTCATGCTGCACATACTGGTTTATAATCACCATTTTTAGAACTGCTCTTTGCATCTCAGTTACTAATGTGGCAAATGATGCCCTAACAGAGTATTGTTATTCATGCATTAAGGGTTTTTGAGATATAGATATTCGGTAGTCGTGCTCTTTGAAGATCTGTCAGTTACAATTTGTTAACTCTTCATTCATTACAGAATTTAAAGCTTCAGCTTATGAGTATTCTATAAATAGTTTCAAATGGCTCTTTTGTTTTATTAAAAGATCTGGGTATTGTAAATGTTGTTGCAGATTTGAAAAGGATCTTTGATTTATTCTTGTCAAATTATTTGCAACCTACTGGATAGGCGTTACTCTTGATTTTTACCATCATCTACAGATTGTCATTATTCAGCTTCATTTTCTAAACTTAGCTAGAGAGTTTCAGATTCTTGTGAAAAATGCATCTTTGAAGTCTTTTTCATGGCGGACATACTGAAAATATTGTATAAAAACCAGTGCTGTAAACACTGTGTGACTTCTGGCTGGTAATTCTGAGACAATTATTTTGGCTGTATCAAGAGATGTATTGAAAAACTCTGTAATACAAAATTTGAAAACATGATGCAGAACAGAGTTGTAATTCTTTTCTATTTAATATTTTAAGGATTCAAAGAGTTGGATTCTTAGGGTATTAGGTAGATAAGAGTGTTGAGTTTCTTGAGCTTACTTGAAAATAGAGAGATCCTCTGATATTATTATTGTCTTGAAAATAATTTGAGGGGTTGGTGCTCCTTGAAATTGGTGTTTCAAAATGAGGGGTTGGTGCTCCTTGAGTTGGTGCTCAGAAATTAGCCTATAAGGCATTGTTAACAGTGGTTTTTGAAGATTAAGCCAGTAAGGCATTTTAGGAGTGGTTTTTCTACCCCATAAGGGTTTTCCACTCAGAAAATCCTTTGTCTTATGGTCTCTTTGTTTTGATGTCATAATGTTTCTTGATTGTGATAATTTTTATCAGTTTGAACATTGTTGAATGATAGTTCCTTCATATCTGCAAATATTTAGTTCAAATATCTTGCACAAGTCATTGTTGAAGAGTCTAATTCAAAAGGAAGCTTAAAAGTTCTCATTTGATTCATTGCTCAAGAATAGTTATAATTTGCTAAAGGTGTTTGTTGTCTCAATACCTTTCTTGTCTTTAAAGCTACATTCAAATCAATTGTTTAAGAAGTGAGTCAATAATGTTGATCATCATTTGCACAGTCTTATGAGTTGCACTCGCACTGTCATCATGCTTTGATTGTTAATCAATTTCAACCATAATAGTTTTGGCAATTGCAAGATATCTCACTCAAATCATATTTTCATAAGTTGTCTAATAGATTGAGTTAATGCTGTCATATCTTTGTGCTTTTAAAAGTGATTACTCTACTCTATTGTTGAAAGAAAAGGAAATCAAAATTAAAATCTTGGTCGAAGTTGAAAAAGTTTAGACACTAATTCACCCCCCCTGTCAGTGTCTATCCATAACTCCAACAATTGGTATCAGAGCATAGGGTCCTCTAATAGGTCTAAACCACCTAGGATTGTTCCTAGTTTCTTGGAGTACTTTGGTTAATATGGGAAAGAACAAAAGGAATAAGGGAAAAAGATGTTCTCAGCAAAATGCTATTCATCATGTTCAACCTGAATCTAGTATAAGGAATAATGAGGAAGAGTTCATAAATAGTAGCGCTGAAATGGTAGAGTATCCTAGATCTAAAACTCCTCAGTTCGAAGGTACAAACTTTATTATGTGGAAACATAGGATGGAAATATACTTACTTTATTTAGGGTCCGAAGTGTGGGCAACAGTTGAAAAGGGTTGTATTACATCTGCAACATCTCCTTCCACTCTTGAGGAGAAGAAAGCACTTGAATTCAATACCAGAGCTATAAATGCTATTTTTAATAACTTGCCAAATAAAGTCATTCATTACAACAATGCTAAGGAAGTTTGGGACAAGTTGACTGAAATGAATCAGAATAGTGAGTTACAAGAGGAGATATCTTTGGATACTGAAATAAGTTGTGAAACATCTGAGAGTGAAGAAGGTGTAAACCTTCATAGTTTTGAAAAGAAGTACAAGGAGATCATTAATGAATATTTAAATGATCAAGAAACTTGTGCAAAAGTAGATCAATCTTTGGATGAAGTTAACTCTGAACAGGAATATGATGAACCAGAAAGTGAGGTTGATTTGGAAGGTGAACTCCTATGTGCCTTAGATACTATTAAGCAGCTTAGAAAAGAAAACCAGTTTTTAACAAGACAGCTTCAGCAAGAAGAGAGTTTGGAAGTAAAGTTAAAACACAAGGATGAATTGTGTAATAAACTAGAAAATGAGATTGTTTCTTTAAAGAAATGTTCAGATAATGATTCCTTGTTAAAATAACTAACTCTTAAGGACGATATGATTATAAGTCAGAAAATTGAAATTGAAGAATATAAGAGGATAGCAGTCGTTGTGAGTTCTGATTTGGAGATTAAAAAGATTGTTTATCTAAAACTTGAAGAAGAGGTAGTTGCTTTAAGAAAAGAGCTTGAAAGTATCAAGGCTCAATTTGGTAAAATTCAAAAATTTGATCATAGTACTAATATATTGAATGAGATGTTGGGCAGGCAAAAGCATTCTAAAGATCCTACAGGAGTGGGATATGAGGTTGGACAAAGCTCTGCAGACAAATCTAAACATGAAACAGTGTTTACTACTTTAGATGGAAATAATTTTATAGCCAAGCAAACACCAGAATGAAGGTTGATCTTGGTTACAGTATTGTTGCATCAAAGCATAACATTGACACTAGAAGACAATCTAAAGGTATTCATAGAGAAAGGAAAAATGTCTTCAGATCTTCACATCCTTGGCATGATCATTCATTTAGGTATAATCATTCTTTCCAAGGATATTGTTATGTTTGTAATGACTATGGTCATAAGGCAATTGATTGCATAAGATGGTCAAATAAGAATCATTCTAATGTCCCTAGAAATGAGGATGTGGTGTGTTACAACTGTAACAATTTTGGTCACTTGAGAAGAGACTGTAGAATAATACAAGTGATAATAATGTAGGCTGGAAATGTCTGTAGGAAGTCTTCTATTTCTCAGAACAATCATAAAGTCATTTGTTTCAGATGTAATAACATTGGGCATAAAGTACAAAAATGTAGATTCAATAGAAAGACAAGTACTTTAAGCAAACAAGTGAAAAAGTCTTCATTGGAGTGGAGAAGAAAGAGCAATCAAGATGACAAGAAGAGCAATAAAGATGCTTCTGAGAAAACTCCTTGTCCACTCCTTGCACAAGTGTTGCCTTCCAGGTCTTGAGAAGAAGCAAAGACTTAGGGGGAGTCTATTATGGTATCATATTTTACCCCTATGGAGTCTAGAATGAGGTATGACATCTTGCATTTGCTTTTGATGGTATAAGATGTAAAGAAATGGCTTGTACATGCCACTATTTCATTATGTTCATTCTGATTGAACTAATTACAGAGGTTTGCATATGTTTTTTTTTTTTTAATTCAAGTTTGAAGTACATTGACAGTTCTTTGGTGAAGTTGATGCTCAATTCTTAAGGTGCTGATGAATCTAATGTCTAGCCAGTGAACTAGACAGTGTTTTGAAGGAAGAGAAATGGCTTATTTTGGCTCACATAATGTCTTTTTCATAACATGTATTGCTATGAACAATGAAGTAAAAGACATAATGAATAATGTTTGCACAAAACTGGTGGACAGTCAGTCCATTCAATGATAGTGATTATTTTCTGAATTTGACAATGCTATAAATCTTTTTTTACTCTTCTATGGTGGACAGTGTGTTTGGTGATGAATTTGTATGGACTGTGTTATTCGAGACAACTTTTTTGATTGTAACATAACAACAAAAATTTCATGGATCAAAAGTAATATTTGTTTGAGGAGTTATATGACAGTGTGTCATGACTACTTGTTCGGGTTTGTGACTCTGATATTGACAATCATTGATAGGAGTTGAAGCTTTATGGCTTAAATTCCTTAACCTTTTGTTATTACTGACAAAGGTAATCATCCGATTTGAAAGGTAATGAATGAATCTTTGCATTAAGGAATGCATTTGCTTGGTCTAGTGGTTGACAGTTTTCAGAAGTTTTTGAAATGATGGTGCACTTTGTTTTTAAACAAACTTTTTGGATGCTTGGATTTTGGAAATAATGGTATGTCCTTATGACATCTTTGAGCGGTGTGGAGACATATAGATTAGTTCCTCAATGTATTAAAAATAAGAAAGCCTTTGTTTTGAAGTGATGACAATGTATTTATCTTTGAAGAACAGTGATTGAAAAACATGTTTGATGTTATGAGTTATTTTTGTGATGATATTATTCGGAGTTGTGTGAGGGCTGAGATTAATTATCTTTGATATTTTTCATCGTTCTTGGTGTGGTAATAGAAGTTCTCATATGGACTGAGGATGGGTGTACAAGAACAGATTAACGATGAATTATGCAGTATACATGCTTTCAAGTTATATTTTGTGTATGAAAAGAGTAAAATGATGTGTGTCGTTTGAAGAAGAATAACCAATATCATTGGTCTTTGTTGTGTATTGTCATGGACAGTGACTGAGGTTACTTGTGCTGAGAAGAGGTTGGTCATTTGTGCTCAAACTCTGGTATTGCTAGATTGAAGTTAATCAAATTGAATGTGGAGTAGGTGATCTTGAATGTGCCTTGATCGAACATGACAAAGAAGGTGGTATGTTCAAGTAACAGGTCTTCAATCTTTAGGTATCAACTTGGTTTGTTACATTATAATATTTTGGTACCTTTGCTTTGGCGTTGATGATATGGACCGAGATTCTTGAAAAGGACATATTGTTATTTTTGCTATGATATCAACATGTTGCATTCTTACTGTTCTCCTGCAAATATGTCTGCTGCACGATTGCTCTATTTGCAGCCGGTTCTTATGGTATTTGGTTGGCTTCTCAGTTGTGTTTCCTGGCATTGCACATTCTTCTCTTCTATCCTTTGTCATTGAGGCAAAAAAAAGGAGAGTCATTTGTGTTTTGCCATCAAGGACAAAGGGGGAGTTTGTTGATTCTCAGTTGTGATCATATGGTTTGTCCTTGATGACAAAATCACTTTCAGTTGGTTCTATTTGATGTCAGATGGTTCTCTTTGATGATCAATTTTAGTTTGGTTTCTCATGCTCTATCTTGGTATAGTTTTGTATATATGGTTTAATTGTCTTGGCTTTTTGTGGTTCAGTTCAAGGTGAAGGTTCATCTTTTTAAATGAAAAGGATACACATTTTGGCAGGAGTTTGGTCTTCGGCATGTTGTTTCATTGAGCGCTTTGTGTCTCGCCAACCAACACAAGAAAGAACATATCGGCGTGAGAATGCTAGGGTCTCCCTGATCCATTTTTCTGATAAACGTCTGTGTTGCCTATCGACAAGACATTTCTGATGTCATGTCGATTAGATTTTACATACAAGCAGCTTTCGGCAGGACTTCTCCATGGTTTCGGCGAGAGAGGGTGATCCCTTTCGGTAGGAGTTATACCGTCGGTATGAGGTCATAACAAGATTGTTATATCTCACTAACCGGAGGTTGAATGGGAACACATCGACATGTGTTGCAACATCGATATAATGTCATAGTGAACCCTGTGGGTCTCACCGAGGGAATTCATATGGACCTTGTCGACATAGGCATTGAGTTGTCTCGGCGAACAAGAATGTTCTCGTGGGCTTTCGGTAAGACACATGATGCTCTACAAGAGGTCACCCTGACTATGCTTTGTCTTAGTGAAGGCAAATGATGGTTACATTTCGATGAGAGAACTATTTTGTCTCAACGACCAAAAGAATGTTATATGGCTCTCGGCGTGACATAGGATATTCGATATAATTTCTCCCCGACGGTTGAAGGTTATAGCGACACATAAGAGATAAAAAGTATTTCGGTGAAACATAATGAAATCTACATATGGTCTCCCCAATAACAATTTTTTACGGTGACACACATGAGATTGAAGGTTACTTTTCGGTGAGAGGTTGGTAATTTCTCGGCGATCAAGTATGTATCGCGGGGTGTTTCGGTATGACTCAATGAATTCTATGGGACCTCTCCCCAATTATGAATTGTCTCAGTGACACTGGATGAAAGGATGACTTTCGATAAAACAAAGCATTATCTACGAAACGTCTCCCCGACAGCAAAATGTCACAGCGACAAACAGTGGGATGACTAACGACGTTAAAGTTGCCTTTGGCATAACTTTACATCGATGGAAAGGAGAGAATAGGGAAAAGTGCATTTTTTTTATTATGATATCTCTTTGTAAGGCAATGAATGGTATGGATGCTATGTTTGGTGCACCTCTCTGGCTGGAAGCTCGACAATGGTTGATGGAGCCATGAGAGTTACAGATTTGACTGGTATTTATGCGTTTCATGCTGCACATACTGGTTTATAATCACCATTTTTAGAATTGCTCTCTACATCTCAGTTACTAATGTGGCAAATGATGCCCTGACAGAGTATTGTTATTCATGCATTAAGGGTTTTTGAGATACAGATATTCGGTAGTCGTGCTCTTTGAAGATCTGTCAGTTACAATTTGTTAACTCTTCATTCACTACAAAATTTAAAGCTTTAGCTTATGGGTATTCTAAAAATAGTTTCAAATGGCTATTTTGTTTTATTAAAAGATCTAGGTATTGTAAATGTTGTTGCAGATTTGAAAAGGATCTTTGATTTATTCTTGTCAGATTATTTGCAGCCTACTGGACAGGCGTTACTCTTGATTTTTACCATCATCTACAGATTGTCATTATTCAGCTTCATTTTCTAAAATTAGCAAGAGAGTTTCAGATTCTTGTGAAAAATGCATCTTTGAAGTCTTTTTCATGGCAGACATACTGAAAATATTGTATAAAAACCAGTGATGTAAACACTGTGTGACTTCTGGCTGGTAATTCTGAGACAGTTATTTTGGCTGTATCAAGAGATGTATTGAAAAACTCTGTAATACAAAATTTGAAAACATGATGCAGAACAGAGTTGTAATTCTTTTCTATTTAATATTTTAAGGATTCAAAGAGTTGGATTCTTAGGGTATTAGGTAGATAAGAGTGTTGAGTTTCTCGAGCTTACTTGAAAACAAAGAGATCCTTTGATATTATTATTGTCTTGAAAATAATTTGAGGGGTCGGTGCTCCTTGAAATTGGTGTTTCAAAATGAGGGGTTGGTGCTCCTTGAGTTGGTGCTCAGAAATTAGCCTATAAGGCATTGTTAACAATGGTTTTTGAAGATTAAGCCAATAAGGCATTTTAGGAGTGGTTTTTCTACCCCAGGAGGGTTTTCCACTCGGCAAATCCTTTGTCTTATGGTCTCTTTATTTTGATGTCATAATGTTTCTTGATTGTGATAATTTTTATCAGTCTGAACATTGTTGAATGATAGTTCCTTCATATCTGCAAATATTTAGTTCAAATATCTTGCACAAGT
Organism: Sequoia sempervirens; assembly: GCA_007258455.2. Taxonomy (NCBI): domain Eukaryota; kingdom Viridiplantae; phylum Streptophyta; class Pinopsida; order Cupressales; family Cupressaceae; genus Sequoia; species Sequoia sempervirens. Next base: position 200,314,995 of record VDFB02193867.1, read on the forward strand.
CATTGTTGAAGAGTCTAATTCAAAAGGAAGCTTAAAAGTTCTCATTTGATTCATTGCTCAAGAATAGTTATAATTTTCTAAAGGTGTTTGTTGTCTCAATACCTTTCTTATCTTTAAAGCTGCATTCAAATCAATTGTTTAATAAGTGAGTCAATAATGTTGATCATCATTTGCACAGTCTTATGAGTTGCACTCGCACTGTCATCATGCTTTGATTGTTAATCAATGTTAGCCATAATAGTTTTGGCAATTGCAAGATATCTCACTCATATCATATTTTCATAAGTTGTCTAATAGACTGAGTTAATGTTGTCATATCTTTGTGCTTTCAAAAGTGATTACTCTACTCTATTGTTGAAAGAAAAGGAAATCATAATTAAAATCTTGGTCGAAGTTGAAAAAGTTTAGACACTGATTCACCCCCCCCCCTCTCAGTGTCTGTCCATAACTCCAACAATCATATGTTAAGAATAGAATCATAGAGCAATAAAAAATAATTAAAAACAAATGCAAAAATAAATCACAAACACAAATATGTGTGGTTGACCTAATATAGGCTACCTCCACAGAGAAACAATTGGTCCTTCTTATTTCATCTAGAAGAAAAAAGGGATACAACCTACAACACACTACTACTACGTCCTCATCACTCTCTCACAGTCTCATCTCACGATACATGGTTGTAATATAATTCCTGTACAAAAGAGGGTTGCCTTCAAGGGAAAAAATAATACATAGATATCTTTCAATGGATGAGATGAGTCTTCATTTTCCCTAGATGACTTGATATTGTTTATTGTTTTCCTAACGGTGTAGCCAAGGATTAGGTGCCCAATAAAGGATAGCTAATCCAAGCAGTTTCATACATAGAACCACTTACAACCAATTCATAAATAAACAAGAACTAGCAACCATTACATATATGATTAATGAAAATAATACAATTTTCTCCACTACTAAAAAACATATTTCATTCTACCATAAATTAAAACATCAAACCAAAAATAAATTATTTATGGGTTGTGTTCAACCATTAACACATAGACATGAAAACCAAAAAAATAAAAAAGTATAGCCATAAGCATATAACTAGTTAAGAATCACATAATATTAACCTAGAATTCATCCCAAGTCCCTTCTCAATTGGCGATCATGTGAGATCCAATGCATATGATTTCCAATCTTCTCTACTCTCCTTTTCATGACCTCTCTATCTGTCTCCACCCACGTCTTCTTTTTGCATATATTTATTTTGTCTTTATAATGGAGATCAACACCTAGTTGAGGCAATTATCTAGCTAAGAAAAATAAATGTAAATAACTCCACCAAACATCCAATAATAGTGGCCACCAAGATCTAAATAAAATCCACATTAGCATATGGTAAACCTTTGATTTGACTTTCCATGCCCATTATGAAGGAATAAAGTTGACTAGCTACTCCTAAGGATGATAACTATTATTGGCAAGAGTGGAGGGTGCATCTAAATTTCACACTTTTAAATATATTCTTTTGTAATTATTACCAACCACCCACATTAGAAACAACGCTTAAAATTTTAAAGCTATGTGTCCCCCAATTTGGGACTTACCCAACAAAAGGAACATTACTAGTAAGGTGTATGGGTCCCAACAACAAGTCAACAACAAGAAAGAATAACAATGTCTAAGAAACTGTTGGTGGATCCCAACAAATATAAACATCGAGCATATTTTTTTATAACATGAGAGAACATAAGGTGGCTCAACCACTAAGCCATATATACCACAATGAGGACCTTGACTTAGACATAAGAGAAAGAAATATATGTCCCATGAAATCTCCAACATTATCCACTAAAAACAAGGTAGTTGTTAGAAGTAGTGCATCCTAGTAGATCCAACATACATTTAGCAGTTCCTAGCATGATTAAAGAATAAATGCCTAGAACAATTTTGAATATTATTTTAGGTGGCACTCATGAATGTAGACCCTAAGAACTTCTCAACAAAGAATATTCAAAGGGAATATTTATGAAATATATTACTCCATGTCTAAGAATATGAAAGACTAGCCCAACCGAAAGACTGCATTCACATAAACAAGACAAGGCTTAAAACACACAAAATTAGAAAAAGAAAATAAACTCAATAAAATGATGTATTTGAACATGCAAGATTGCCAAAGCCTTGAATGCTCTTGCATTACCTAAGCACCTATTTGCACATTTAAGATACATTTTTGCATTTTTTTCAACCTTGTGATGATTCCAATCATCTATTTACATGATGTTACTCTCTTATATAATTATTGGTAAACAATTTTTTTGCTATGATATTTTGTTGCAAATAGCTTAGACTCACCTAATAGGCAGTGACAAACATTATAATAGTTGGAGAGATTTATTTTGGATTAGTGATCTTCCTTTGCATTTGAGAGGAGCATCTCCCTCATAAGATATAATTAGGGATTTTCAAGGGGTATTATTTTGACCAAAAAGCGGAAGAGGAAAATAAATTGAAACTAAAATTAAAAAAATTAAACCCTAGGTATGGCTAATATGGGGCTAATAGCCTAGTTTTCTCAATAAATAAATAATAAATGGAAAAGGAACTACAACAAGGTTTTAAATGAGGAAATGCTACTCGACATGAGAAAATAAATATTCACCTATGTTCTCTAGATTCACATACTTGAAAGGCATTTAAAGTTACATTCACTATTGCAATGAGACTTGTTTCATCCATCACTTGACAAAAAATATATTAGAGAATAGCTACAAAAATATTAAAAAAATATGTAGCATAAAAAACAAATACACTAACTCGGTCTTATACTATTATTCTTTATTGAAAAAAAAAAGAGAACCCAAAGTCTCTCTCTACTTTTGTACAAATGATTAGAATGAAAAAGTCTTTAGAAAAAGAAAAATTCCCCTCTTCACAATTTGGTCTTCAATATATAGGATACTATATTTCTAATTGATTCTTTAAATCATCTTTTAGTTCATAACTTAATGATATTTCAAAAGTTCACTAATTTTACAACCTTGACTTATAAATAAAAATTCACTTATCAAGTCTTGTTAAAATTGTTGGGCCCTTGTCAAAAATTAAAAAATTATTTGTATCAAGGTTCCAAATTGTTGTTGTGTTTGTTTTTGCCTCCACAATTTTGTTCTAGAAATTCCTCATTTTCAAGGACCACAAGATTCCTATAATTAAGTGTTGATGTGAAAATTTTCCTTTGTGTTTTAAGGCTTCAAGGTCCCCTGTGCTCTCATCTTAGGTACATAGTGCATGGAAAGGGTCAATACACCTTAAGGGGAGACAATATTATCTAAATTGTGTTTTTGAGGCATCAAGGTTTTAGGTTATCTCTCACTTTGGTGTTTGATTCCCCACTTCCTGACCCTGACCCTTTGTTCTCAAAGTTTTGCTAAGAATTTTAAACTTTCAAAGTTTTCCTTACTCCCATCCCATGTTTGATATAAGGAGACCAATTGTACAAAGAAGCATGAATGCATGTTTGTGGGATGTTATATTTTCTTGTCCTTACATATTAGGTATCAAAGATTAAGATTGTATGATACTTTGTTAGATGCCTTATGGGTTTCTGATAAAGGATGCCCAATGAGAAGTACTTTTGATAATTTTTATATCGAGGCATCAAGGCATTAAGTCATCACCTCCCATCCTAATACTTATGAGGAATATTACTTTTTCAGGATGTCGAGATATCATATGTTAGGAATAGAATCATAGAGCAAAAATAAATAAATGAAAAAATAAATCACTAACACAAAGACACAAATATACATGGTTCAACTAATATGGGCTACCTCCACAAAGAAACAACCAGTCTATCTTCTTATTTCATTTAAAGAATGAAGGGATACAACCTACAACACACTACTACTACTCCCTCTTCACTCTCTCGCAGTCTCATCTCACAATACATAGTTGTAATATAATTCCTTCACAAAAGAGGGTTGTCTTCGAGGGGAAAAAAAAACCAATATAACCTCTACTATCAAATCTTTAACCTAATAATGAGTGGTCTATATTTACTATGATATTATAATATTTTATGAGGTAATTTAAAAAAATGTCTTTGGGGACACTTCCTCGAAACCCCCACCAAGGAGCAACAACACAAGTGGGGGGGGGGACCTTCGACTCCCCCTTCTTTAAGAACTAAGATCCAAACATGACTAATAATCAGGATCCATTACCAACAATGTCTCAATTGGAGACTAATTATGGCAAATCCGCTACCTTTGAAGCGAGAAGATAATTAGGTTCCAAACCAACATCATCTCCCCACACCCATGTGGCATGCAATTCAAGAGGGGCCTAGAGTAAGGTATTGTAGTGTTGTTTTTTTGGAAGTCAGCACTATACATCCTCCTATCCTATGGTAGGCAAACATTCCCATCACCCATGATTACATGAAAGCGACACAAAGATGGCAACGAATCCTCATTTATTGTCAAAGGTTTGAGATTGGCTTTGAGCTTGATAGAGTGGCAACAAAACGATTAAAGGATCAAATGTTTAAAAGAATGTAATAACATCTCCCCATCCCACCAACATGATCTATTGTATCAATGTAATATAAGTAGTGTGAGCCGAACCACACTCCTGCTTCCCTTGATAGGCTTGATAAGCCAACTCCTCTCGCTACTCATGATACTCTCGTTGCCTCTTGCACTAGTAGAACAACATAAATAAATGACTAAAAAACTACTAAAAATTGCATATAGATGACTAAACTTGGTCACATGACCATTAGTAGTTTATTGTTGATCATTTATAATGCGACCAAATTTATGACTAAACCATTTTTAGTCATTTATTTGGTCATTTTGATTGATCAATTTGGTAATATATTTAGTCATTAATTTAGTCATTGATTTAGTCATATTTATTCGCTGAGCTTGGTCATGTGACCATTAGTAGTTTATTTTCGATCATTTATAACACGACCAAATTCATGACTAAACCATTTTTAGTCATTTATAATGTGCTCTCATTGATCAATTTGGTAGTATATTTTTAGTCATTGATTTAGTTATATTTTGTCATATTTATTCACTGATTTATGTCAACTCGTAGTATATTTATTCATTGATTTATGTCAATTGGTAGTATATTTAGTCAATTGGCAGTTTATTTAATTGTTTTGTTCACTGATTTATGCCTAAAAGTGTTGGAAATGAGACAATGCTTTTGAGGTTTAAACATAAAACACAAAAAAAAAAAATCATTCATTTACACATAATGAAACAGCTATTAAGAAGGCAAAATACTGAAATTTTATTGAGAAAAGGTGTTCTTACAACAGATACAAGACTTAAATATGTGTCTTTGCTTTGAAAAATGTGTTGCAAAGTGTGTTTCTCAGTGTTGTGACTGAGAAAACTAAGTTACAAATCTAAATCGATCACAAACATTTATCAGTGGACTAGCATCTGGAAGTATTGCTTCCATAAGAAAGCTCTTTTTCTTTCAACATCATAGAAGTTTGAATCTCTAGTTACACATTCCACGTCCTTGATTTGTCCAGTTTTGGTTGTTGCTTCAATGTATTTGAAGTGAATGTCGGGATCCTCACTGCCAATGACATTGAAAATACATTTTACCATATAAGTACAAGGTTCCCAAGCTACTACAAAATTACCTCCTCAAATAGGTCAATGAATATCAGTGACAAAATGATACAAGTGACAATCCAAAGTCAAATCACCTGGAGCTCAAACATGCACCCAAGAAGAAATATAGCCCTTCATAAGAATTGATCTGCTTAAACAACTTGATGCATGAATCTACACTTAATTGTTCAAAATATTCATTGGCAGCCCGTGTGACATGAAGGAAGTTAACATAAAAAATAAAAGAGCAATTGTCTATGTCATCTAGAGCCAACATTATTAATTTGAAATAAATAAAAGGTGCACAATTTTTACCTAGACAATTATTTTGGAGATTTCCCCTCAAGTTGACAAGAAGGAGATCTTTCATGCACTCCAACGTCCACTCTCTAGAAAGGGTCCCAAAGAACTCAACAAGGGCCTAAGAAATACTGTAATCGGTAAGAAAATTGGTAGTTTCTATTCAATTTCAAGAGAACATCATGTTTCACAGACCTGTGGCTCAATAGCATGGGTGTCGACAATGACATGTTTAATATCAGACAACTCTATATAGTGTTGTACCCAAAATTTACAATATTAGTGATGAACAAAATATTTCCTAAGAAACCATTTGACATAAGGAAATATGTAGCAAATTTAAATATTTTTACAACAATTAACATATACAATATTTCATACTCGACATCAGATCTAAGTTATAGCCTAAATGCATCCCAATCAATCACCTACCTAAAGCACACACATATATAAACCAACTTTCTCGCACAATTGTGCAATACAAGGATGATCATAATGATTGAAAATTCCATTTGCCAAGATAGCATCAACAAAATTGGGGAAAGTGACCAAATTAATCTCAAGAACCAATAGAATAGATAAAATCAATAAAGTTGATATCACAATAATTTCTACAACCAACAATGTATAAATAGTTCATTTTCACTCTTGTCGGACTTTGCACGTAAGCATGTTTTAAACTACGTCTAAAAAAATTTAAAATCTAGTTGCTTCATTATCATATTAACAACTTGCCTTAGTTTGGAGATGCGCATGTTCTGGCAAATTTGGCTTCAAAACATCCAACAAAAAAGATGTTGCTTCATGGACCATGTTACACTGCATATAGATTTACATATGAAACAAAAAGATAGATAGTAAGTTATATTGACAAATGATTATACTTCAACATAAGAAGTTTTACCTATGCTTAATTTGACTACACAATATCTAGACAATATTCTAAATCAGATTGACCAATAAAACAACCTTTGACAATGTGTTGAGAACAATATATAACCTAGATAATTTATTAACTCTGATTTCAAGGGAAATATTTTCTAGTTAGCTCTTAAGTATTTTCTAAAGAATATACTTTATCACCAAATATAGGCACTACAAGAAATAATCGTATAACAAAAAAAATTACATTGAGAGCAATAGTTTAATAGTCACCTCAACTTTAGAGTTCCATATCAAAAACCATATGCTATTTATCAATAGGAAGAAGATATATGAATTTACAACAACTAGAAAGAAATTACCTGAAGAAAGAGATCGGTGATGACATTGTAATCAACTAGACAACCACCCTCCATTTGAGACATCATCAGTGAAATTTTATAGCGCCCTACAAAATTTACTCAACAAATAAGACCCCTCTTCAAAAAATCCTCAAATTCAACATCAAAAATATATTTCTATCAATTGATAGTACCTAGGGATCAGAGCGCAAAATTGTCTGGAGGAGGAACAAGTAATTAGGAGTGTACCCAACCTACAAAATTCAAGAGAGCCCTGTGTTATGCCACCATTCACATTATTCTGTACAACTATAAGCATTAAATAAAACAAAGAAGAGAGCAATGAAATAAAAGAAATAAATGGTCCCAAAAAGATTGAATATCTTTTCCCATTAGTTTAAACACAAACAAGCCCTTACTTCCATCATAAATGACAAGAAAACAAAGTCAAGGTATACCTGTTTAGAGTAAATAAGTATTTTGTCGAATTCCCTTCTCTCAGCAGAAGTTGCAACAACTTTGGGGGTAGCCCTTGCTTTAATGTAATTTTTTAATGCAATGTCATTGTCCACAGTCTACACCAAAAAACAAAAAAAATATTCAAAAGGTAAATTAGCATTATATAAAAATGTGGAAAAAGTGTAGATTAAATTATTCAAGGTATTAAATTGCATAAAAGAGTTACAATAAAGTTCTAAACAATAAAACATTTTTTTGGAAAAAGCATGATGAAATTAAAATAGTAGTGTATAACAATCCAAAAATCAAAGCATTTTATAATTGACATCTACCCTACAAAAAATATTATAGAAGTTGCTACACCATTAAACACAGTGGCTTTTGCTAAATCAGAGCTAAAGAAACAAATATAAACAACTCCAAGCCACTTCGCTAAATCAAATATAAATTCCCTAGGCACAAGCACCATACCATTTTGAATTAAAAAGGAGTAAGAATTTCCAAAATACATTCTCAAAAACTGAAATGAGAAAATAGCTGCAATTTACAGGCATAAAGCACACATAGAGGATAGCGGACAAAAATTAGGGACTTGCAATTGGAAATTTTAGCCAAAAAGAGATTTCTAATACTTCCTACATAAGAAACATTAGGGACTTGTAATTTATAGACATAGAGCACACATAGAGGATAGTGGACAAAAATTAGGGACTTGCAATTGGCAACTTTGGCAACTATGTTTTGTATATACCTTGACTGATAAGCTTTACTAAACATGACAGTGGACAACAATAACATGCTTTTACAAAGTCATGTTTACATTTGAGACTTTCAACTCTTGACAATCCAACTTTAAGCATAACACCTCTTCATACTCAGAGCAAAAAGAAATAGGTTCATACATTGTTTATGCTTTAGAAGAGATTATATGTTCTGCCATTTCGTAATTGCTCATATAGAGTGAGTCACTGTCATACAAAGGCATAGACAAGCCTTTTATGTTCAGTGTTTTAAACTCTATCAATTTGAAACATATTGTCTAAAATTTTTGATGCTAAGCAAAGATCAAGTTACTACATATCCTGTAGCATTCAGCGAGGTAAAAGCCACTAAACCACTAGCAATCAGTGAGGTAATAAGCATTAACAAGCTAGTAAACCCAAACCTATATACTCCACTTTGCAGTCATTACGCAAGAGAAGATATTCACCGAGCAGTTATATATTATTCACTGGAAAGCAACATGAACTTTGTGATTAGACCCCACACTTCACACTACACTGGCAAGCAACTACTAATATATACCATTATACCACCCATTGGAAAATTGCATGAGAAAACTTCACTCTATAGTAGAGTCATGGTGCAAGAGAACTATATGGCATTGAAAGTAAGTCACTATTAGAAGCATCATAAGAAAAAAGTATACCACTATCACAAGCTCGAGAAATTTGTTGAGTTACCAAGAAACCACTGTGAACACAAACTGTGTATAGCATAGAGACCATACAAGATGTCACTGGCCATTGAAAGAGGACTACTGCATTGTGAGGTAACTATTCTATCTAGTTCATCAAGGTGTATTGTCAACAATGACACTATATTGTTATCACATCAAAGCTTATTTCAAAAACACTATCTACTAGCAACTACTGACACAAGAGTTATAAGTAACTGTCATAAACCAAACAACCAATATCATTGTCATGTCATATTAGCACTATCAAGTCAAGCAAATAAAGACAACTATCACTATCAAGAAACCAGTCACTATCTCTATCTTAGTTGAAAATTCGGGAACCAATGCATCCACAAGACCATAGACCTTTGTTCATCAAAAGCACGGTGATAGCAAGGAAAATGGACTATACATTGGCAAAGAGGCATATCATTAGCAAAGATGGAACAAATATTTCATGTTGCAAGACCATCAAGATACTCCACTCTACTCCACTGTGCTATACAAATAGTCATAACACTGCCAGTAGAGACCTACAACTAATCATCTAAGTAGAAGGGATATAAGGACAAGAAACATATAGAAGCACTGTCTAAAATCATGAAATGGCACTGTCAAGTTAGAAGGCTTACTCTCACACCATCAAATAACTGTTGCCATTAGGAGCATGAGGCATAATACACATGGATCTATATATTGTCTTTGTAATCATTGCCATTACAAACCAACTACAAACAAAGACACTTATGTTTGAAGCCAATGAGGAAAGCATTCATGCCTGAAACTATAACCACTGTTATAAGAAAATTAAGAAAATATGCCATTGTTCACTGTGCATGACAATATAACTGTCTCAAAAGACCGTATCTATTCACCTTTGATCATATCAAAACATGACATGTCCCAACCTTGTATCTCTTGTTATCATATAATCACACCTCTTGCAACTTTCTGAAGCATAAATAACAATACTCACTTCCACTGAATATCTGAATGATCAAGAAACAACTTTATCATACTTATATGTATAAGCACCTTGCCTTGCATCAAATTTTATCAATACCTTTGAAACTTACCTTGCATCAACAAACACAATTACCTTTGACACCAATGATGTGCAACCAATGATCAAAGAAGGATGTAGATACATGCCACTGTCACAAGCAACCACTGTCATTAGCAAGCCACTTTTTCACTGTCACAAGCAAGAAGTATAAGATGATAATCTTGTAGTGTAAGGTGCTCCTCACAACAATTGTTAGTCATGGGCTTTATTCCCTCTGTTCTCCTAAGAAGGTAAAAAATCTTGTCACATTTGTGATGGGTCCCATATCATATCTGCACCTACTACTTTAACCGCAAATTCTCACTCATTAAACTTTTACAATATATATTAATTGATAATAGATATTTGGTAAAATAAAAGAGAGTCATGGGTGCACCGTCATATGTTGACAACATTAAGACATATTCGCATTGGATATATCATACCTAGGGTCGATGGCTTTGTCGTGGTCTTCTTTGGGCTCAAAATTTGCACTATTAGCCTTCGTGCATTCTGAATCAACTCTCCAAAACCCACAATAATGTAGACTCTTTAAATAGATTACCTATACTACTGAGAGTGCTCTAGTTGCATAATTGCATCTGAAGATTACTGTGATACCATTACTTCAGTTATAAGAGTTACTTTAATTAGGGTGATACTGATGGTTGGAGATAACAAACATGCTATAAAATGTTTGTTTGGAAGAGAAAATCTTCATGAGACAACCAAGAGGCTTCATGGATTAAGGTGAAGATATTTGGGCAAGAAAAAATGTGAGATTGAGGAAACTTCTAGTTTTAATCTTTTTGAGTAATCCTCAAGATTGATTGAGCTTATCTTGGTAATTACAGATACTGGATAATAGATATTTCTGCAGAGATGAATATGCAGTTTTACAAGAGAATATTTCCATAAGATTGGAATGGTGTAGAAATTGATTGTTGTATTTTTCCAATGGCAAGGAACAGTTGGAAAAGGAGCGTATATTGTCGAATACTAAGAAGTACCAAATTGATTCACATTATGTGCCAATTGAACAGTAATAACCGAATGTCCAAGATGGTCGTGAATCTTTTATTTCTATTTATGACAAAACATAACTCCTCAAAGGTCGATTCGATTTACCATTAATTAAAAAGTAGAGGTTGCATTTAAGAGATTCAAAGAAAAATCTTTAACAAGAAGAGAAAAATTGGGAATTATTGCATGTAATACGAACAAACTTTAAATATTGAGTTATATCAATCTTGCATTTCAACTATTGTTTGATGCAAAAACAAAATTCGATGCCCCTGCATCACCACCTCACCACAACGACCAAGCCAAAATCCCAAAACATGGTGTGGTATTGCGGCAACTCGCATTCTTCTCCCACATTCCCGTGAAGAACCAAGCAATAAACTTTAAGTACAATGCGGTGTTGCGGTGATCATTATTATTGTCCCTTTGATCATCGCAAGACTATACTCTAATGCTTGTTTAATTATGCCTATGCATATCTTTTTATGATAAGCTTTAAAACATTGAAATGTGATATCATTTGCAGGCTCTCTGTTTGAAAGAAAGGTCATTGCCCTCTTAACCTTCATGCATAACAATCAATTTGTCAATTAATGGTCTGACTATAAACTTTGCAATTGTGGTGCTAAGGTCATTGTCTTCATTATCTTGCACCCCTCTTTGTAATCTCAAATGGTCATACTATGATGGAAAATATGGAAACAAGGTCACAATTCTTAAACACTGTGTTTGCCCACACATTCAACAGTTGGATGACATACTATAATCATTGTCCCATGACAATAGTGACCCCTCAAAGGCACTGTCAACAATATTGTCATGAATGGTACAACCTTACACATGACTATTATCAATTATGCAAACCCTATATGCATAAGTCTATCCTCACTGTAACTATTTTTCATGGTGAGTTATGATCCTAAGATGTTATCATCGTCACCCAACCTCTACTACGATCCTCAACTTTACTCACTATGAAAGGAATGTGCTTACATCATGCACTCGATATATATAGATTGTTATTTGTCATGCCTATCAACAACCTTTATGATTGCCTTGATACAAGGTTTTGAAGAAGGATCTAAAATTGTCCTCAACATCAACAATGCAATATTTGTCACTGCCCATTGAATGGTGCACTTGGAAGCGAAGTCACTATCTTCTCAAGTTGTTGCCTCTTAAACCATGAACATGGTTTCAAAACCAAAGAAAAATGAATGCAAATCTTGATTGACTTTCCTAGGTCCTTGAAAGCTATCAATGAAAGCTTTGAAAACCACAATGAGAAGACTATCATTTAAAAGCAGCAAGCTCGTGATGGACTGAGATTACTAATACTTGATTTGCCTTGTTTAGACAATAAAACCACCATGCCTTGCCTAAAATACTACTCTCCCTGTTGCATTTTTGAAACCCTATGATCTAAAGGCTTGGTGACTTATAACCACTACTCAAAGATTACATTAGCAAGGGTTTAAAAGCTCAAAAACTCTCTAATGCTTATTGTTGGATTATCATTCAACACAGTGATTTAAAAGGCAGCCTCTAATAAGAACATGCAATCTCAAACACAATGATGTTAATGCAATTTTGAATGAAGAAAAAAGAGGGGTTTTAGGAAAAATACCTGATCACAACTCAACTTCATGGAGTTTACAATGAGGGAGATGGTCTCTTCACTTGGACCAACTGCCGCATAGGATTTACCATTTAGCAATAAAGCTAAAAGATTAGACCTCTTTCTATGATTTCAAATTACGATCAATTTATTTGTAGCTTATAATGTGTAGATGAGATTTGACATTCCATGTAGTTTCCTATGCCATTCACTAAAGCAGCATAAAATCTCCAACCCTGTTAGGTATGGCAATTCTTAAATATACTTGTACACATACATATATTATATGTGTATATATATGTGTATTTATGTATTTCTGTAGACACTTAAAAATGTCCTGAATGATATGCACACTTGAATCTGGTATACTAACATTATTTCGTCCTAAAAACCCATCTTATTTTCGCTTATTTGATTAAATTAGCCTATCTATTTAATTAAATGTATCATTTTCATCTACTAATCTGATTAAGCTAATTATGTTAATTCCTCCCTCTTTCATGCTAACCTTTCGTCCTGTTAAATTGGATAAATCAAAATATTTAATTTTAACACCCTAAGTCTTCTTATTTAAATTAAATAATCTCAATTATTTAATTAAATGTCATTTTGATCCCTTTTTCATTAAATAAGTTAATTATTTTATGGATATCATATATTCCTCTAATTTGCATAATTAACACTTTGATTTAATTATCAAATTACTAATTAATTCTAACTCTCCCACTTGCAAGGGAATATTCCTCCTTTGCACATTCCTCCAAAAGGGAATATTCTCATGGAATATTCCTTCCCTTTGCACATTAAAAATTTGTTTTAATTTGCTAAATGCTAATTTTCCTCATCCACTTGCATGAGAATATTCTCCTTTTATACTCATTCAAAAATGGGAATATTCTTCTTTGTAACAAACTTTCAACAAGCTTCTTGAGCAAGTTTTGAAAGTGTGCTTCTCTGCATGATTATGAGCCCTTGATTAAATATCAACTTGTATTCTCAACCCTTGATGGGAATCCATGATCCATCCCTCCATCTTCTTTCCATCCTGACCATTGATTGATTCTTTCAATCTTGACCATCGATTTCTCATTGCCTATTCTATAAATAAACTTTGCATCTATTGAATAAGGATCCATCTTTTTCAGAGAAAACTTATGTTGTTGAAAATCACACTCATCTTGCATCCATATTTAACATACATCTAGCTTTTTTAGTTTTAAATATTGATCATAGTAGCTTAAAGCATCCATTACTGGCTTTCATCTTAGCTTAGTTTGCATCATTTTAGTTTAAATTGCATCATCACTTTTTCATCTTTGAACTTCAACTCCATTTAGCATAGATTGCATCAATTTCATCAATCATCTTAGCATTTAGAATGCATCACCATCATATTAAATTAGTTTTTATCATGGTTTGTTTATCTATTATCAGTTTCATTAGTTTTGTTTGAATGAAACTGATTGAAACAAGCTCATTATCCAAGGGATTGGGAAAGGGTCGCCATTCCACATCAATGTGACACCACTCCCCCAATAGGATAAGATTCAGAGTATTAAAGTAGGTTTCCATCTTGTTTTCATGTTCTTCATGTTAGTTTAATGGGTTTTTAGTTTTAATCAATTTCAAATATCTTATTGGGATCAGTGCTTAGGGAATTAAACAGGGTTTAAATTTGTATGGATCTGGTCTATTTAGTTTACACTATGACATTGGTCACAATTTCCATATATATAATTGTAAGGAATACAATCTCTTTTACATAAATCTAGGATAATTAAGTAAATGCAAACAATTGTAAGAGAAATTGTTCTAAGAGATGTGAACCATTTCCATCATTTTAAATAGGGTCAATTTTCCTGTGGAGAATATTGGTGGTGCTAAATGAAACAATCTAAAAAATAGGCTTGCACTATAATAATGTGCACTACATCAAATATCCAATAATAACAAAGGGACATCCATCAAAGCATAACATGGATTTTTTTGTCATATTTTGTAGTTACAAGTGCCCTTCTAGACATACATGAAAATGTGGAAGCATAGACAAGGCAAGCAAACTATTTCCAAAAATGCCTCAAAGAAATGTGATATCATGGAATGCCTTGATTAAAGGATATGTTCAAAATGGGTTTGTTTGTTTGTTTGTTTTTCTTTTTTTTCTTTTTCTGAAAAGTCCTTAGAAAAAATTAAGCAAATGCAACCAGTGGGTGTAAATCCCAATTCCTCAACCTTTGAAAGTGTCCTTCCTGCCTGTGTGTGAATTGGAGCTTTGGATGAGGGTATGAACATCCATCAAAAGCATATTTGGAAGTGGATTTTTATCATATATCTCTCCAACATCACTGGTGTAAGCAATAAAGGGTTAACAACCATTGCATTATAATGAGAAGGTTTTGCATAAAAATAGGTTATGCTATAGTTGAAGGGTTGTTTTCAAGAATGACAACATGATTGGTTATGGTAAAAATAATGTCTTCAATTTGTGAACTTCAAACCATGATAGTGATAAAGTCATTCTAGAGATGTGTGAATAGAGGCCAAGTCTAATGAGTAAATGGTTGGGTGCTTGAAACAACACATAAAGACAAAGCCTACAAGGAATGGTAACATTATTTGGAGGTACAGGAAGCACAATAGACAAAGAGTAAAAGGTAGAATGATATCAAAGGCATGAAGATGAATTTAGATCACATACATGCAAACGATCAAAATACAGGACAAAGAAGGATGTCACGTGATGGGTCGTGGCCCTCCAAGCATTTTGATTATTGTAAACTTTTACTATTAAGAACTAGTATGGCACTTGGAATGGGATGAACACAAGTAGTAAAATAGTATAGCTTCCAAAATGAAGCTCCAAAATCAAGTCTAAAGGACATGCATTTAAATGTTGAAAATGGATTAAAAAATGACAACCAAGTAAATAAATCAAAGGGGCAAAGTGCAAGTCAAGGGTGACTTTGACCTAGGAATCAAAGCCCAGAGGTTACCCCAAGGGAATACATTACTGATTCAAAACATAAAAGAAAAAATTTAGAATTAATTTGATCCCAAAAGTACTAAATGTGCAAAACTCCTACGAAAATTGTTTATGAAACACAAAAACCTTTAAAATGGTGGAGATTTTGTGTTACCTGTAATGAGAAGAAGCCAGGATTAAAGTTGTTTGAGGAAACAACCCGCTTTCCCTTCCAATGCCTAGTCAAAATGGTTAGAATGGTCCCAGGGGTGATGCTAGCCCTACAAAACATGTTATATCACAAATCAAAGCATAAAAATAATCCATTTATGTGGTCTAGATTGTTGTCGAGGCATTTTGTGAGAACTATGGTAAATTATTATTTACCAGTTGAAATCAATAATTAACAATTTGAAATTTGACCACATTAACAACTTGTTTTTGGCTGAGGAGTTGATTGGAAGGGTAAATGGCCTTTGTTGCAATATCTGCTAGGCCCATTCTGAGTCAAATTTAGGGGAAATAGGTCAAGATTACCACTCAAACCAAATTGAGATATCTTTTTTTTTAGATTTATTGAAACTTTGAACTCATAATTGTGTGGTGGTATCAAAGATGACAAGGATAAAAAATAGGCAGAGCTTGCAATAAAAGCATGAAACAAACTTATTTAAATGACGCGAACCAAAACCAATCTTCCTACAATTGTTGCTTATATCTATTAACAGTAAATAAAATATGAAAATATCAAGGTTTTAGGACTTACTTAGATTCTTAAACTTGAATAAATAAAAACTTGAAATGGCATCAACAACATCAAATACAATGTAGTCCATAGTTGTGGCTAGAGATAGGTGACCCAAAAGATGCATACTCTAAAACCCTTGGTGAAACCAATAGTGGTGGGAAGGCAACAAATTAAAATGGAGAAAAATAACCAAAAAATGGCAAAAAATAATGAATGACTAAGATTCGTTTAATTGTCTTGCATTGATACAAACACAATTTTAGACCATTGATAGATGGAATAAGCTTGGCAAAGCATAATTATTTTTTTATTTAATACA
The DNA here is from genome assembly GCA_007258455.2 of Sequoia sempervirens. Taxonomy (NCBI): domain Eukaryota; kingdom Viridiplantae; phylum Streptophyta; class Pinopsida; order Cupressales; family Cupressaceae; genus Sequoia; species Sequoia sempervirens. The sequence continues at coordinate 200,331,784 of VDFB02193867.1, forward strand.
AAAAATTAATATATAAAATATAATTAATATATTATATATATTTAATATAATAGTAATACAGATTAAATTATATATAACATAATTATATTTATTATTATATTTAATAATATATATGTAGGTTATATTATTATTATATATTGTATTTTATAATAAAAATTATTAAATATAAATATAAAATTATTACAATTAATAATTAATAATGAATATATTCTTATATAGAACAAATTAAATTAATATAAAAAAATCTGATAGTTTAATTGATCTTTGGAGAGATTAGGAAAAAGAAAGAGAGATAGAGGGGGAGACAATTCTATATAGAGAGAGCCATTTTTATTTGTGTGACTAAATAAATGACTATTTATTTACCCGAGGATCAAATTAGTCATTTATAGTTGTTTCATAAAAAATGACTAGAATTTAGTCATTTTTAGTTTTCGCGACTAAAAGTTTTAGTCATGTAGTCATTTATTTGCCAAATTCTAATAGTGTTGATATCATCAAGATGTTGGCTACATTTTATCGCAAGTGTTTGATTTCACTTATCATCGCACTATCAACATTTTGGGGTTGACTGGGAGAGTAACAAGGCTGATTTGAAAAATAAGGAGACTCCTACAGTTGAACTTGAGCATAGGCTAGTTTCCAAGAAGATTGAGCATGGGGGGGTGGGTGGTAAGCATTTGGAAAGGATTGATAACATACCAATAGAGTTACCCAAAATGAATTACAGAGTCGTTGTTTATTGCAGAGTTGCCAGATGCTCGTATGATTGTTCAATGACTACAGTTGCTAAGAAACACACCAATTGATATTCTTAGTAGAATGAATTGAGGCTCATTAAACCTATCCCCTTGGACATGCCAAAAAATTGTTGGTGTGACTAGAGGGGAAGAACTTGTATTGCTTGAACTAATAGATTTGTCATAGAGTCACCATGGTGTTTGAAAATATGCAAGTCAAAAGGTGAGACACTGGAGAATACACCAAATTCTTCAGTGGAATGAATTTAAATTCATTAAAGTGGTCCCATCGGGTGTGCCAAAATTTATTGTCACATGAAATCACATCCTATTGAACATGAGTTCAACATTCTAATGACACACTTGAAATGATCTCAAGGTGTGGGACCTTGCAAGTTGAGGTCAAGTCTTTGGAGAAGGTCGAATTCCTCTTTTGATTAAAGTGTGGATGTGTTGGTCCAACGCAACACATGAAATCCTACCACTATCTTATTTTGATAATTCACAGGGGAAAAGGAATAAAAGGAATTCAATGATGGGGAAAGGGGAGGTGATACATCGAGATATAAATTTATTTCTTTCTTCTTCAAATAACATCGTGTATAAATGAAATGACCAAAAAACTCACTAGGACATGAGGGAAAATGAAAGTTAACACAAGCATGTAAGAGGAAAGAAGTATAATGGTAAAATTTCATTAGCATAAGGCATACAATCCAAATTTATAGTTTCAAAGTGTAAGAGTCGCAAAGTCTTCTAGAGAAACTTGTGAGACAAGCCAAAAGGAAGAACCCTTGTAATGAATATAATTATTTCCTTTATAGTTCATTCATAACTTAGGTATTTCAAATGAAACCTTAACTCAACTAGAGTCATCAATTCGATTAGATTAGATTTGAGATGATTTGGCCCTCAAATCTTGTGTTGAATCTAGGCCTAAATAGCCTTGATGTGCACACCATGCTTCTACATTGAATAATTGGTAAGTGCAGGGATGGAGAACTCCTACAAAATCTTCCATAAAATATGGTATACAATAGAAGGAATGTTCCTTCCATGCATAAAGAAGTATGAGCATCACTTTTGAAATGAATGTGGCATGGAAAACCATGATAAAATCAGCTTTACAGTGAGAAAATTTGATTCAGGTAGCTGAGAAAGTTGTCGCAACATTAATGGTGAAAGATTGTGAAAATCTCACAGAGTCCAAAAGCCCAATTGAGATTTGAAACCCTAACAGGATGCTAAGAAGAATTTGAGGGTGGGAGCAGAAATAGAAATTGGATCCAAACCATTAGACAAAAATTCCTAAAGTCCAGAAAAAGTCTAAAACCTTGACCAGGAAATAAATCAGGTTTAGGAAACCAAAACAGATCCAGACCTTTGGACCAGAGGTCCAAAAATCCAATTGGGTCTCGAAAGTTCAAAGAGGAACAAGAAGAAGGGAAAATAAATTGGGAGTGGAAGTCCTAAATGGATTTGGACCATTTGGTCCCTTGATCCAAAAGTCCAGTTGGGACCCGAAGTCCCAATCAGATAAAAAAGGAAGAATTAATCGAGATCAGAAATCCTAATTAGATAAGGACCATTTGGATCTTTGTCAAAAAGTTCATCGGGACCCGAAGTTTCAATTAGACCAAAGAGGAAGTAGGGATTGAGGGTGGAAACAAACATTGGACCTTAGTTCAAATGTTTATTCAAGACTCAAAACCCTTAAAATATGAAGAAGGAAAAATCAAAGAATGGAAACAGATTCAGACCTTTGGACTAAAGTTCAAATTTTTGCTCAAAGCCCAAAATTCCATAAGTATAAACAAAAAGAGAAGGAAGAAAAAAAGCATCAGAACTTGAAGGTGGTTTTGAAATTTTCATCAAGGCCTAACAAGGTTTCGACAACCAAGTTGGAGTCCAAAAAAGAAGAAAAGAAGAGAAAGTGAAGGAAAAAGAGAAGGAAGAAGAAAGAAGAAAAGAGATTTTGAAACCTTTATCGGGGATCGAAAAGGTTTTGACAACCAGGTCAGAGCCTGACAAAGTTCTCAAAACCACCTAAGTTTTGAAAAAGGGAAGAAAAGAAGGGAAGGAAAAGACGGTTTCGAAACCTTCATAAGGGCTCAAAAAGGTTTTGACAATTACTTCAAAATCCGAAAAAGGTTTTGAAAACCAACTTAAGCTCTAAAAAGAAAAAGAGAGGGAAAAAAGGGAAGAAAAGGAAGGAAAAGAGGTTTCAACAACCATGTTGGGGCCCGACAAGGTTCTCGAAGCTTTGGAGACTTAGACAAAGAAACGAAAAAGGGAAGTTTCTGAAAACCTTGTCGGGGCCCAACAAGGCTCTCAAAACCACATTGGAGCCTAACATATTTCTAAGAACCATTGAAAACTCTAAAAAAATAAAGACAACCATTTTTTGGACTTTATGCGAGATGAATTTTTTAGTACAAACTGTCAAAAGCGAAATGCAACTACCAAAGGTCTTTTTGGGAATGATGAGCCATTTGGGATCTCTCAGATCAATTTTTTGTAAAGCATCATGCAAGAAAAATATGGGTGGCACAAAGTGTCGACAATTACCATTATAAAAAATATTGTTGAGCCAACCTTGGGTGGATTGGGCCCAAGACCTCATCTTCTCCATCTTCTTGACTTCATCTTTTGAAAAGACTATTGGAGCTATTATATTTATGAACTTTATTTGAATAGGAGTAATAAAATGTTTGATAAAGGCAGTGAGCTCCACCACTCAGGACTTCAACTTAGTTTTGGTTACCTCATCTTTATTCATTCTATGCAAAATATTGGAAACTGACCCTTGCAATTCATCCATCTCCTGAACTCAATTGGTGGGACCAAGGTTGATATTGGGGATATTAAACTCCTTAGGTGATATGGTTTGACTATCTTTATTTACAGTGGGAGTGGCCACATGCATAACTCTAGATCTTGAAGCATCTCTACTCATATGAGACCATACTTTAGCCTTCTTCTCCTTATGCTTGTCTTCCTTGCTCAAAATAACCTCTAAGCTCAACTTAGGGACCTCAATGATAAGATTCTTATTCTTAAGTTTCCCTTCCAACCGTGCATGGACTACAACTTTATTAGTGGACTATGTTTGTTGAGGAGAATGAGAGGTCTCCTTTTGAACGTCTTCTTAATGCACACCCTTCTCTTGCATTGTGGATTGTCCTACTTCAAGCTCTGAATCTGGAACACCTTTTGCAAGCTTCTCCTCCATGAGATTTTCTTAAAAAAGTGGAATTGATACATCCTCTACAAAAGCTAGGCCCACCATGCCTTCCTTTTCTTGATCTTGCAAATCTCCCAACAACTTATCCACACTTTCCATGGAGGGAGGCTCAAGTGTCTCCTGTGAGGAATGTGAAGAAATATTTTGTGCCAGTTGATTCAATAAAGATATATTGATTTATGATAGCACTATGGAAACTAACTCCTTGGGCATATGGAAGAGATGAGCTATAAAGGACTATGGGAGATCTAAAGAGGTAGGAGGAAAGGAGGTAAAGGGAATGGTGAAAGAAATGGTGGACATGGTGAATTGAGGGGATGAAATGGATGTAGTGGAAGGATGAGTGGTGGGAGAGGGACTAGGGGAAGAATCAATAGTAATGGGAGCAATGGAGGGAGTGAGGATAGAGGAGGTGATATCTATAGAGATCACAATGGGAAGAGGTGAAGCAAAGATGGTAAGAGGAATGGTGGATGCTAGAGAATTCTGGGAAGTGGAAGGAGAAGGAAGAAGAATGGAACTGGAGGGAAAAGGTGAAAGAGGGGAATCCTCTTGACCCTCAATGGTTGGCTCTACAAAGGTGGTCCTATCTCTTCTAGTTCTCTTTATTTGGGGCTTACTCCCTTTTACCACTCTAGTTTTTCTCTTATATTAACTCTTGTTTTTGTCATGGGTTGCCTTCTTCCTTGGTATTCTTGGTCTTTCCATTTTCTTTAGAATAAGTCCCTACCTCTTCCCCAACATGTTCCTTATAGGGCTTAGCCTCTTCATTAGCATGCTCTTCTTCATTGGAAGAATCATGTTCTTCCTCTATCTCATTGTAAGTTAATTCTACCCCTAGAGCCATTGGAGTAGAGGTTTTAGATTCTAACCATTTCTTAGTCCTTTTAAATACTAGTTTTTTTATTATATCAAGATCAATAACCTCTTCTTTAGTCCAATTCAAAAGTTTAATTAGTTGATTTTCCACCTCACTGTACTCATCCTCCTGCAATACTATGTCCTCTTCTTACACTTGGCCAGGATTAATAAAGAGGCAGATGGTCTTGATGTATTCCATAGTGGCCCTGGAATAAGTTTTTTTCCTAACCTCCAAATCATCTTGGAAATTGGCCCAAAATTCCTCAACATTTCACTTATGCTCATGTGTTTCAGCCCACCAACTTCTTAATTTTTTTATAAGGGTCAAAATGTCATCTCCAATTGTGAAATTTAAAGCCAAATGCTTATATCTCCACATCTAAATACTCAATTGATTGATTTGAGGAGCAGACATACAATCCTCTCCCAAGTTCCAAGGGATAGGGCTCTCATGCTCTAATGCTCTATGTTTACCTTTCAATAGCTAGTTAGAAGTGTAGAGTTGCCTTTCCATTTCCATCATCACAATTTTGTCATTAGGGTACTTAGGTAGCCTATACAGAGCCCCTAAAAAACCTTCCATTTTGAAATAGGTGAATTTTGGGAATTGGATAAACTAGTACCTGAATATTTTGAGCATTTCCATGGCTGAGGAGGAGAGCCTCCTATTCAATTCCCCTTGTAGAGTTCAAACTATGAACATCTCAAAATCATCATTTACCTCTTGTAGTGATTCTTTGCATTTTGCGTATGCAACTGAGGGTAGCAGTTGTAAACCTTATGTTGGTTGGGCTAGTACCAATAGGACCCAATCATGTCAATCCTTTGTATTTGAAGTTTGCAGTGAGGATATACACTATGTAGGAGGTCATGAAAAACATCCGATTTTTTTGAAAACTATGGAGAATTGTTAGTAGATGTTGTCACTAATTATTTGGGCCCAATGGGACTTCTTGGTCCCTCTCAATATTTCTTCCACATAGTAAAACATCCAATTTTTAAACATAGATGTCGAATTGATTCTCATTACTCTACTCAAAAGAGTAACTAGGTCATTGCTTCAGTGATGAAGTCACTTCTATACAAGAACTTAGGCAATTTATTAGCAAAGGACTTTGGGTGCTTCATCCACATCTCATTCAAAAGTTTCATACAAGCCTATGGTCCTTCATCAAATAGTCATGTGGCCTACTCTTTGGTTGTTAAGGGCATAGTGGATAAAGATGGGAATACCATAATCCACATCTCATTCACAAGTCTCATACAAGCCTCTGGTCCTTCATCAAATAGTCATGTGGCCTACTCTCTAGTTGTTAAGGACATAGTGGATAAAGGTGGGATACCAAAATTTTGTGCAAGAGAGCAAGTAGAAAGATCTCATAATACTCTTCCATCAACAACTATTATCTTTCTTGAGTCTTTGTGTTAATGTTCCCTGCTTTCATTATTAGTTTTATACGTTGCACAGTAGTAGTGAAGCTAGTAGATTAGGCTATCCCACTTTGAACTATTTTCTAGGAAAAATCAATTGGGTTGACCTCGAATATTCTCTCTCTAAATTATTTAATGTCAATGTATCAAATATTAGTATCCTCAACCATGCTCCAATTAGAAGTAATCTTGGTAGGAGGCTCCACACCTTTGAATTCATACTTCATTTTTGCTATCCTATCCATGAGTTCTACACAACACACTTTGAATGAGCTAACTGATAATTTATCATTAAATCTAAGAAACTACTTAAATAAATCCTTCTAAATGATCATAAATTTTAATCACCATGCATGCATATCATCTGATGCCCCTAAAAATGTTAACATCAATTATTTTGTAAAGGTAACCAACTCTTACTTAAACCATTTTATTGTGGAAATCCAAAGCAGGGAGATCATGTGGAAAAACCCAAACAACTAACTTTTGTTAAAAAGCACAACCTTCTAAGCCTTTATAGAGATTTGATATACCCTCAACCTGGGGTCATTAGTTACCATCTTTGCGGAAGGAAATCTTTGCATAATATTGGCCTAAACACAACCTTGTGGAGATTTAAAGCATGGAAAACCATACAGAAAAAACTAGGGAGACAGACAAGGTTGAGTACATCCCAAATCTTTGTAAAAGCTAGTTTTGTAGAAATTCAATATGGATCTAACTTTGTGGAAAATGAAGGTGCCTTCACTTAACAATCACTATGCAGAGGAATTATATAAAAAAACCCAAAGGAGTGAGACTAAATTGAGCACTCCCCAAAACTCTACAAACCTCAAAAGATAGTCAAATTCACCCTTTGTGAAAGAAAATACTAGACTCCACTTTGCAAGAAAATGGACCAAACCCGACTTTGCGAAGAAATGACTCTAGGTCGGATGACCATCAAACTTATGCAACTACACCATTCAAAGGAAATGGAAGCCTTAAGATCAATTACAAAAAAGCAAAGGGTGCACAAATAAGGTAGAAAGACCACTAAATTTGCACACCGATGAATCTCTGTAGGTCTTAGAAAATGGAAAGGTTCACCTTTTATGGAAAAATGAACATGCATTGAAAACCCGTAAACTTAGAGTATTCATCTTGTGACAAAAAGAAAGAATTTAAAAGCTTGAAAAAACACAAGGATAGACCAATGAAGGTAAATGACCACTAGGATCCTCGCAAGACTTAAAGTGTGACTCCATACACTGTGTGAAATCAAAACCCTAGCTCCCAAACGACAACCCACTATGCAAAAATGACATCATAGATTTCAGTAAGATCTAGTTTAGAATTACCAACCCATAGAGTGCCCTAAAAACTTTACTCTTTCAATCCTAAGGGACACTCAGATATAGAAATGTACCAAATTTGTGGAATAGGGCGAAGAGAAGACCTTCGCCCACAAGGGTTTACTACCTTCCAAATGTAGAACCTAAGCTTTAAAAAAGAAACTTCTCATATTTATATTAATTCAAACACCACTGTAAGGAGGGTCGGCATGCTCATAAAGAAAATTGCAAAGAAATTGATCATTAAATATTATTAAATGACCCTTGATTTTTTCCATTCAAATGAGTCGACCACATAAACATACTGAAATTTGAAATGGAACTAGAGAACCTAAAAATACAATGCAGATCAATTAGAATCAAGGATATCTAGTAAGGGAGTTCTACAAATCACAATGAAAAATGAAATTAGGTAGCCATAGAGCTCCACAACATCACTTTTTCTCTTTAATGAATTAAAAATGACCTCAAAACTAATTTCAATGCCTAAATACCCCTAGCCAACTACCCTCATTAATGCCCTGTAGGACAGGGTGGTGAACACTCAACTATGAAAATACGATACCCATTGAACTTTGAGAAAAATCACATCCCCCTCAACTTTGTGTTAAATTGACCATTCCTCAACCTTGGTCCATTCACAGTAAAATCCATTCAAATAAAGGTTTTGTGGAAAAACAAGGCCTCCCAACTTTGCGAAAAATCGGGGAGGTCACTCAACCCTGCAAAAATTGAAGGGATATTTGACCGATTATGAAATCTCCATAAACTTTCAAATATTATTCCCTAAATTCAGCCAAGATTTGAAATCAAACAAGCATCAACCTAAAAGGGAAAATCAATCTAAATCACTCTAGCCTAAAACCTAAAAGACATAAAAAAAAATAAGGGAAAAGAAAAGAGCGAGGTCCTCACTTCTAGTGGGGCGCGTGTGCAAGGCACAACAAATGGTGACTTAGTTGGGGAAATTCTATAGAGCATTTTAGAGATAAATAAGAATCATGAATCACGAATCTCTAGTTTCACAGACTAGTTGAGCTAAATGGTTTATAATACATAGGACAATAATCCAAACAACCAATAGATTCTCATATCAATGTGACAAACCCAAGTGTTGACAAAATGTGGTCATCTATTACCCTGAAGTAACCACCGAGACTTAGACCACAAGGTATAAGGCTAAATGCATGATCCCCCTTCAAAAGCATCCAAAATATAGCCTCACTACTAGCCAAACATCTATAACCCCAATGAGGTTGTCGTTGTGATTCTCTCAAACATAGCTCTACTACCAACCAGGCGTCTATAGCCTCAGTAGAGATATTCAAATACTCCTAGCAATTGATTTTTTTTATTTTCATTAGTTTTCCTTCTTTTATTTTCAATTTTTTCTGATTTAGTTTTATTTTTTCTTTTCAACTCACAAGTGGTGAAGCTTGTCATTCAGAGCTAAGAATCACAGTGGCACTGAAGCAGGAACTTAAGTTTTTTCGCCTTATATCTAATAACATAAACCCTAAAGGAGATTGTAGGATGCATGTTAATGTATTTACTTATGATACATGTAAGGTTTCAAATCATTTCAAGGAGGAATCAATAATCATAGAGCTTCTTATGACTGTGCACTCAAAGCGAATTAACACTGACTGATCAAATCACACTAATATCTAGAATCATGATTCATTATTTATTAAGAAATAGATCAGATTATTTTCCATTGAAAGAGAGTCAAATTCCCCTCATGAAACCACCCCCCAAAAGAAAATAGGGACCGAAACAGTAGAAAGAAGCATGACTCTTAACCTAACTATATACAAGAAAATGATTTGGATCAAGCCTGGAAGTAGTGCTTAAGATACTACTCATTAACAAGTAGTGGGACATCTCTAATGAGAATTTTCAAACAATAGGTAATGTCCCCAAGAATATCTGAAATTTGAAACGAACTGAGCCATAGTTTATCGAACTTCCCATGTTCTCCCCTCATCTCATGGGCTTTGTCCCAATAAAGTACCAAGTTGGAGATACAAAATGACTTAACTTGGGCTTGTTGGTAAAACCAATGCTTAACCACACCCTGATGTTTAGAAAAAATCTCAATAGTGACATCTTTTTTTTCTTCAAGATGGAGAAGCTAGGAGAGGTGAGCTTCTATCTTATCCTCGTCATCATAATACTCATTAATAAACTGCAAGATGGGGATTTTCAGATGCACTGGGAAAACGGGCTCCTGATGTTACACCCTGATTTTGTTTTACAAACTACTTTTAACTGTTTATGTTAAAATGTGTTTTGATATTTGATGATGAATATATGTTATTTGACTTTATGATGAGATTAAATGCAATGCAATGCATTTTAATTTTGATGATTATTATTATTGTTATTGAATCAAGATTATGATGATGTTGTGATTAATAACGACTAACTATTTGATTGAATTTCTAAGTGAAATGTAAGACTAATTTCTTACCCTCCAGAGGGAGAGGGAGAGTTTCATTAGAGAGAGGAATATATACTTTGGAAATAACAAGTTATGTCAATTGATTTTTCGCACACACTCACGTATGTCTACCCTAATCCTATCATTGAGTCAATTTTTGTGATTTGTCTAAGTTGGTTGAGTCGAAGGGTTAGGTTTAAATTAGCTAAGTCTTGGTTTATTTATTTTTCGATAAGGAAAAATAAAGTGATTTATGATATGAATCATATTATTTATTCGATTTGTCAATTTGGTATATATATCAAGTCAAATTGACTATCATTAAATTGTGTTAAATAATATGTGTGTGTGTAATGAATGAGGTGCATAATTTTTTAATACCTTTCCAACCACTAAGTGGCAGTTTAAATAGTTTTTAAATGCCTTATATCAACCATTGTAAGCCGTGGCATGATGATACATTTAAATTGTTTTGGTTAAGCCTTGTAAGGGGCGGTTTATGCTATTTTCAAAGGCATATTAATGAATTTGTTTGGAGATTAAGGTGTATTGCATAAATAACGTGGAAAGACTTCATTAAAGTTTTAGTTATCATTAATAGCAACAGTTAAGAGTAAAGTCTACACCATTATAGCGTAAAAGAGGGAATCAATGCCTTCATGTGCATTATTGGTTTTAATCTAGAGATTATTTACTAGCACTTGCACCTACAAGAGGTTCAAGGGATTCGCCGATAGGATATTTTTCCTTGATGCTTATGTGTCAATACTTGAAGATACAAAAGAAATGGTTTTTCAAACAAGTGTGACAATGAAGTGACATACTAAGAAAATCTATTAAATATAGCTATCCTACAATAACTATTTGGTTGTTTACAATGCAATAAGCTCTGTTGCATTACCTATCCATACCTACGCATATTTCACAATAATTTAGTTTCAAAAAAAGATAGAGAAGAATGCAATTTAATTACATATTAATAAAATTTCTAAACTCCAAAGAAATGTCTCAAATTCCAAACATGAAAATGAAGATGATGTCTATGCCAAACAAATATTAAAATATGATAGAAAACTAATTCATTCACCTAAATTTGGGTTCGGGGTTTCATCTATCCATCTCACCCTCCATCATACCAAGGACACTGTCTCTTGACTCCATGGGCCTACTACCTTACCTGTAAATGAAGGAAAAACTACTTAATAACTTCTGTAAATTCAATTTTAAACAATGTTTTTAAAGATTATTTTACAAATTAATGTGCTTTTAATGCTCAGTGATTATGCCAACTTTTTTCTGAAGTCCCAAGTCCAACAGGTCTGCCTACTTTTGTTGAATCTGAGTTTTTTAACCATAGTCTATTTTTTTTTTATTTGACAAAGGTAAAACATTTTTTTTCTGAAGTCCCAAGTCCAAGCTAAATAACAAGTCTGCCTACTTTTTGAACCATGGTCTGTTGTTTTCTTCATTTGATACAAAGGTAAAACAATTTTCTACACTCACATTCTTCTAGCTCTCTTAGACATAAAACATAAATAAAAAATATAGTTTACAATGTTCTTGTGGCTATTTTACTTCTATGATTATTTTTTCCCCTGTTTGCATATGCACGAGTAAAGAAACATATAGTGGTTACATTTGGAAGGAAGAGTCAATGAAAACAGTAATTGGATTTTCCATAAAGTTAAAGAAATTATGATTTTGGGCTTCGAAACATTTTCCCATATCGAAACAGTTACTCTTATATATGAAAAACTGAATCCGTATTCCTATATCTAATAGAATATAAACAGAACGTAAATTAGTATCAATAAAATTGCTGAAGTTTTTCATTGTTACTGGGCTTCTTGCCACAAAAGCTTGGATCTTACATCAGAACTCTGCCTTCTAGGGCTCTCAAGTCTGCATCAAAATCAAGGCTTGAATTATGATGGAATTGACAAATAAACCAACTAAAAAAGTCACATGTTTAAGTCCTCGTATTTCAAAGACATCAAGACACAAAATGATTAGGATCAACAAGAACTGGAGTTATTAACAAAAGCTCAATCCACAAAAAATTGCACCCATTGATACTACACCATACGTGATAACTTACCTTTGTAAAGGAATCAAATATTTTAACCCTCATATAAGCATCAAATATTATTGCACTCATTGTTTTATGTTTGATAATTGCTTGAGTATGGACTTACTGAATCGAAAATGTCAGCATCTAGCAATTGGTGGGAACTAACCATGGCTTCCAAAATTTTCCATTTTACTTGGCTGCACAACTTGTGACACATATTTAGTCCCTACTGTCTCTTCATATTGGTGTTGTATTTAATCCATAGTTACCAAGAAATAGGGACAAGCAGGGACAGATAGCTGGACACTAATGGAATTAGGGTAGAAGAGTAATTGAATAAAAGATTCGGCTGTATAAAGTGTGGATTCCAATCAGATTAGGGTACACAATTAAACAAGGATTTGGTTATATATATAAATGTACTAAAAATAAAATGTGGGTATGGGGAAAGGATGTGGTCCACTATCTCATAATGGAGGTTTACTGGTAGTTATGATTTGATCTTTGTTGCCATGCATCTCAATCCCAATATTTGAGCACATCACTTGTTAGCATTTATAACAGCGTTAATCCATACTATTACTTCATTTGCAAGCCCATATTTTATATTTGGATGTAAGCTGGCATGTGGAATTTCATATATGGTGCTTATTCTGATTTAGCTTTCTAATAAATTTATAATGCTCAAATCAATTAAACAAATGGCACTGCTAATTGTTTTTCCATGAGCTGTATTTTAATGAATGTTGTTTAGCAATTACTAGTGAGGGATTTGTCTGATCAATGAGTTAAATATGTTAAATCCATTTTGAGTCTCATGGTACTCTGATGTTCATTGTGATAAGTACTAAAATAAATGATCTAAATAAAATAACTTTCTGTAATGACTATAAAATTTACCATCTACGCTAGGATAGAGCCATAGTTCCAATATGCTATACAGTGTACAATGATTCTTAATATTGAAAATGTATGTGCTTCAATTCAGATTCTTCCTTTTTTGCACTTCTACAATTTTAAGTTATGTTATTTTATTTGTTAGTAATTTTTTTTTGACCTGACATTACTGACTCTGTGCTCCAAATCCTCTGGGAGTTGAAGCATTTGTAGAAGCTTCATTTTCATGTTTTATTAAAGAAACTCTATTCTTGGTAGAGTCCCAATGTGTGTAATTTGCAAATGCAAGCTATATAAGAGATTTAACTGGATATGATAAAGTTTGGATTGTGTGATGAAAGTGTACCTTGGTGCTCATGCTACGCCATACATGATAACTTACCTTAGCCAATTTAACCCTCATATAAGCATGAACAGGAGAACACCATTGACATCACAGTGAAAAATTTTAAGCCATCAATAACCATCAAATTAAAAAATTAAACATATATACAATAAAAGATTCATATATACAAATTTTAATCCTACATCTAGGCCATTTGAAAATAATTAAACATCTCTTTTTACACAACCCTTCCCTTTCATTAATAAAACTACATACTAACGAATTTAAAATGCTACATTATTTCACCTTAGCATCCATGCTTTCTGATTCACTATCACACCCACATGACACATATCTAAAATGCTGCATTATTTCACCTTTGCATCCAGGCTTTTTGTTTCATTATCACACCCACACGACCATATCCAATGTTGCAATTATCTCATCTTACACATTCTCACCCCATAACAAGTATCTTAATTTTGGGGTTCTTCTCATTATTGTCCATTTACTAGAGCTAGCAATTACCTGTATCTCCTTTCTCTCAGTCCAATTAGAATAGTTTGGTTAAGCAGATCAAGTCTATAAACAATGATCTTGGAGTTTCTCTATTCACTATACCTCAAAGACCAGCATAGTAATCATTATAGAGTACTCTTTTTTGCCACTGCAAAACATAGATCAACAACAGATGCATGAGGTCCCAAACTTGCATAAAATGAACAAGCTAAAATTAAAGAAAAAATCCAAAGTAAAATGGGAAGAATCACAATAGGTCAGAAACAGTTTTCTCTAAGGAAGAATTTAGAGGTAATTGACGCACATAAACTGGTGCAACTTTAAGTCCTCAAATGCTGGTACAGACAAATGACAAAAACTTCATTTTATAATCAAAGTGATATACTTCACGGAACACGTGGAATCCTTTTTGGGCATTTTTATCCATCAATGGATGGACAATGAAAGATTGCCAATATAACAAGAAATCATTTCTATCAATATTCCCATGTCAACCCAAAGGAATCATTACCAACACCTAGTGCATATAGCTTATATATGTAGGAAAACCACACATTGTTGAGGTTGGAAAGATGGAAGTTTAATACATCGTAAAATGATTCAAAACCACTAATGGTAAAAGGGTACTAAGATGTAATATTGTGATGTACCAGTAATCATGTTCTTAATGAAATCTTTGTGCCCGTGTGCATTGATGACAGAGCAATAATATCTCGTAGTCTCGAACTTCCAGAGAGCAATATCGATGGTAATACCAAACTTCCTCTCCGCCTTTACCTTGTCAAGAACCCAAGCATACTTGAATGACCTCTTGTTCAACTCAGTAGCTTCTTTCTCAAAACGTTCAATCACATGCTTGTCAATACCTCTTGTAGATAAGGCGACCAGTGGTGTTCAACTTTCCAGAGTCAAATGTCCAATGACAACAATGTTGATGTGGGTCTTCTCTTTTCCCATGGATGCTTCAAAAACTCAACTGCCAAATCAAAGAAAGTATAAAAATAGTTACTTTCTATTGGAATCTGCAATGCAGATTGTTATAAACATAACATAAATTGAACATCCTAACCATAAACTGCACTACACCTAAGAGTCTTGAATGAATCATTACCTACTAAGAGATATAAACCGTGAGTAAAAGGGTGAACAAAAGCTGACCTAACAAAAGCACAACCCAAAAACCCTATAAACTTTCAACCCAATAGCACTACAAACACTTGCCCACTCTACAAACAAAAAATTCGCTAGTCTCTAAACCCTACAAGACTTTATACGAGGATTAAACCCCACAAAAGAGAGACCTAAAGCTCCTACTTTAAGCATCAAACTCCATTACAACCGACTACTCAGAACATCTAATCTACAGCTCAAAACCTCAGCTTTTTTCCACCGAAGCAATTAAACAATTCCCAAAACCCTGACAACCATAAAATCGAAAAACAATCTTCCAGAGTCTGAGAAAGTGAAGCAAGTAAAGCAAATAAGGCAGTCAAATATTACTTGCAACACAAGAATTTCTTACACTCCTAGCAAGGCCAACCACATAACACAATACAACACAATAATTAAAAGTGCGCACCACGTCTCCTATCATAAGCAGTGGCCATTGGCGGTGGAACTGTCGACCCTAGTCATTGTGTGGTCCACCTTACCCGAACTAATCCAACGATTACAATGAGTTGTGTCTTCCTGACTGTTCGCTCCTCCGCTCGAATGGCTGAGGTACCATGCTCTACGCTTTTCTAAAGCAGAATTTGCCTTAGGGTTTTGGGGAACAATATCAACGACTTGCAGAAGCGAGGAATTGAATTCACCTGTCGCCTTAAGGCTGTTGTTCATATGTTCTGTGAGCCATAGAAGCATTCTGCCCTTCAAATTCACCATGTTTGCTGATTTATCACCAACGCTCTAGTAGGTGAGACATTTACAAGCATTTATGGCAGATTTGATACGATTTGATAGCTACAAGATTTGTCAGAAAGATTTTTCTGGGAGAAAAGATATCTACTAGATTTCTGACTGCCAATAAATGCCTTTGCGCGGGGTTTTAAAGCTGCCTGAGCTTGAGACATCCTTGTTGAAAGATATTCATGGTTGTCAAATCTATGCTTTCTACCGGGCTGCAAACAGAGGGGAACAAATGGTATACCAGGCCGTGAAATGGTATACAGGGCGTGTGAGACAGGTATGCCGATGCGTTGTGGACTGGCAAGTCCACAATAAAAGCCTATCGGCTAATTATGTATTGAGAGTTTATAGAGGAGCAACTAATAGCAAAGAAAGGAAGTTTTAATTTGAGGTATTATTGTTTATGGTTGCATAGTTCTTTTTGCAAGAAGGCAACAATTGTGCAATCATTTTTGGATATCACTTTGATTGTGAGTTTGGAGGCAACAATAGGCATAGAACTGTCATCATTCTTTTCATATGTTGTTGGAAACTTTAGAGAGGAGTGCATACTAGTGAAAAGAGAGTTTATTTATTGTATTTCACTTTTGTATTATTTTTAAATTGTCACTTTGAGTTGGATGGTAGAAATAGGCAAAGTGAGTTGCATTTCTCATCATTTTGTAGTTGCATTGTGATTTACTTTTGGTTCATTGAAGAAGGTAGACACAGAGGGTTGCGATAGGAGTGAAGTTGTGTATTACCATTTGTATTATGCTTTAGAGAGACCATTGTTGCTATTAGATTTAAAATTTTCTAAAAATATTTTTCAAAAAAATTATGTGTTTTCTTCATCATTACAAACTGAGTTCTTGGGAAACACTATGCAAATCATTGTGACTATAATTTTTGGAGCTTCAAGTGCCAAGCATAGAAAGTAACTCATGCATGTTTTAATATATATTATTCCTATGTAAGCTCATAGTTTTCATTTTATAATTTATAGTTTTAAAAAGAGGAAGATTAGTTATTCATTTTGAAGATTTACAAGTTAGAATAGAGAAATATTATTATGATTTTTTCCAATTGAAAACTAGGATTTAGATAATCTTTCTTTCATTGTGAAATGGACAATTGAGTTGAAAGATATTTCTCTATAGTATTAAATCGAATGATTCATTTCTTTTTTTTCTTAGAGAATAATTTCCACTTTTTGATAAATATATATATATAAAAGTTTATGTAAAAGATATATAATGATATGTGATTATAAAATTAAGCGATAAGCTTGATGATTTCTTGGTTGATTTAACTGAATAAATCCATCTTTGTAAATTGATTTGTTGAAATATTATCAAACACTTCAATATAGTATTCTTGAAATATAAAAGTGCGGTACACCCTAATGACCTAAGGTGTATTTTCCCATCATTTCTATAATTTAATTAAGATGCACATCAACAAGGTGCATAGATTGGCTTCCAACCTCTTAGGTGAGTCAATCAAAACTGGATCTACGTCTATTTGAGGATACAAATGATTTAGGGATGATTTGAAATGATTAAACTTAATAAAATAAATGACCTAATATGATAAATGCAATTTATCAAAGATAAACAGACAAAAACAAAAATTTGCAAGTGGATTTGGGGTGATCCCACAATACTAGTTTACAATTTTTGGCCAAACTAGACATTGAACTGATTTTTTTTAACTAAATCTTCACTTTTGAGAACCTATAAATACTAAACCATGAGGAATTTGAAGATGATGCAAACTAGTGATTTGTGAAATTTTGTCTATAGATTCTAAATATATTTTTTTATTTTTTTATTTTGAATCAGATTGCATTTCTTTTTCCATCTCTTTCGAAAACTAGTTTTTAGCAATAAACACCATTTTAAAAAAGTGATGCTCACCGAATACAACATAATTTTTTTTCTTCTATGAAGGATTTTTTTTTTTTTTGAATTTAGCTTTGAAACTACGATATCTAGCATGTTCATTTGGTTTCATAGTGTTTTATTGAATTTTTTTTCTTAATCAAGTTTTGAA
Source organism: Sequoia sempervirens (assembly GCA_007258455.2). Classification (NCBI taxonomy): domain Eukaryota; kingdom Viridiplantae; phylum Streptophyta; class Pinopsida; order Cupressales; family Cupressaceae; genus Sequoia; species Sequoia sempervirens. The sequence continues at coordinate 200,349,591 of VDFB02193867.1, forward strand.
GTCAAACCAATTACAATTCAGACATAGGCGGACCGTATACAACATAACTTTTTTTGTATCAAAATTCATTTTTTTTTACTAGATCAAGGACATCAATACCTAGCCTGAACATATTTTTCATATTTCTTTTTGATAATCTGCTATTTTCCACATGTGCATAATAGAGCTTGATTTTTATTGAAAAACCTATGTTCAATTAAACTAAAAAAAATACATAATAAAACCAAAATATATTAAAATTATATTCGATGGATAGCTCGTTCTGAGGACTACCATCATCTAGTCAGGTCTATGAAGTTTCCTCCATTTTCATCCTCAACCTAAGCTTTGAATGGCAAAAATTTGTAGAAATTTGGTGGAAGAGGGGGAGAAGGGGAAAAAAGGGGGTTCAAGTGAACCCCCCTTGACCCTTTTGAGTGAAGGGGGGTTTGCTCAAACCCCCCTTATTTTTGAATTTTCCAAATTTTTTTTCTAAAAAAACATGTCATAATATGGTTCGAGCGAACCCAACATGAAAAAGGGGCTTCACTCGAACTAGGGGTTTGAGTGAACCCTTTTATGGGTTCGTGCGAACCCCCTAGTTCATGACAACCCCTTAAAACCCAAATTTTTGATTATGGGAGCATTTTTACAATTTTCCTTCCTCATCAAAATTGTAAACCAATATTATGGGTTTACCCTTTGGATAGTGCAGACTGATATGTACCTATAACCAAAAGTCAAATTCGAGTGTTGTAGTAGGATTGGGTCACCCTTAAGTGTCTGGGTCTTTGTTAGGGTGTCTTTCTCAATTTTTGGGGTCCTCTAGTGCTAGATCTGAGCTTCTGTTTTCTGCTTGTCCCACTAGCGGAATGTCATCAGTAAATTATGTAATTGAGTTTTTGTGTCTTGACAACTTTGATGACAATAAATGCAAAAATGCAAAACAAGTCTTCAAGATCTCTTAAATCCTTTCCACCCTACAACCTGCACATTCACAAGAGAGAAGATGTACCATATAGGGGCTTGCCTCATTCAAAGCCCGTGTAAATGTTTCCACTTCCACAATGACAATGTTAATGAGAAAACCTTAATGGAAAGGAAGGAAATGATGAATAAACAAATGCTGCAACTCACCACCCTTTAATGGCTTCCTTGAAGGATTGAAGACATACACATCACCTTAAGATCTTGGATCTTTCTTGATAGAATGTTTGAATGCTTGAATGCTTTGGAGATCTACAACAATGTTAGTCTTCACAAAATATGAACATAAACACACATAGAATTTGACATGATGTTGGATCTTGAATTGTAATAAACTATGATAATGCTACTCTTGAATTGCTCAATAATGCTCTTGATAATAATTTTTGCTCTTGAATGCTAGAAGGTGTGTGTTCAATTTCAAATGATCAAAAGACTAGGTATTTATGGTGTTTATCTAATTTACTGAAAATTAGATTCCAAAAGCCGACAATTCATATTTAAATTGTGGACATTAAAATACTGCCTTGAAAAAATTTAAATTTGGGCCTCGGATAAGAAGGGGGATCCAGAAGTCCATGGGCGACTGGGTCCTGGCCCAAAATTCTTGGACACTCAAAGTTGGGGACAATTTAATGATTGAATGCATTTGTTTAATACTTGTCCTTCTTCAAAAATCGATAAAAAATAGGCTTTGGAATGCATAATTTGGTAAATTATAAGCTTAATTAAGTCCAATAAATTAGGGGGCCAAAACATAATGTGAAATTGTATGTATATACAATTTTCTATGTTATAATTCTTTCAAACAAAATAAGTTGATATTTTATATTGTATTTTAACATAATTGTTATTGTGTTCTTGAGCATAGAACCGTAAGGAAAAACATTGAAAAGTTTGAATTATTATAAAGAAAGAAGTGATAATTTATTAATGATTAATATAATAATATTACTTATTAAACAAGTAGTCAAGAACTTAAATGTGAGACAAAGTGTCTCAAGTTGATGATATTGTGTTATCATTGTAAACCATATGTGTATGAAAATAAGAGAGTACTTACTCTCAAGGTTTGAATGCAAGTACTTGAACAAATGGTAGTTTCCAAGTCCCAAGTTGTTATGAGAACATAACATGGGTGTTCAAAGTCAGGAAAGCATATCCATCCTAGTCAATTACTGACTTAGTGAGATATTATTTTATGATTGAGTATCCTTATGAAAGGTCAAAAAAGCTAGTCAAATAGTTAGTTATGTGTTAAACCTTAGGTCAAGGTGGTTTCCAAGTCGAGTTAGAGGTGTGTGAACTTACAACTTCACTTCTTAAAGAAGTGTTTTATATATTTCAAAAAAATTGGCCAAATTAATGCAAAAGTCTCTGATTGCATTAGTCAATTCATTGTGATCTAGATTGCATATCCAAACAAATTTGTCATACTTAGTTAGAGATGTCTATAGTTGTATGGTTGATTAGTTATGTAGGACTCAACAGTAGAAACTCACATGGCATACTTATGGGTTCCTTAGTCTATAATCTTCATGAAGGATAGGGCCACTTCCAGTTGGAAGGTGTGTGGGGGACTGTTGGTCTGTGGTTGGAAGTAAAGTGCTCGGGTGATGCTCTCCCTCTTGCAGATGAAAATGTCGAAGCTTGTGAAACAAGAACATTTTTTGGATATGGAAAATTTGACCTTGTAACACTATTAAATTTTGTAAACATGTATACTTGAAAGTTTATCATGTAGGATATGCAATTGAAAAGTTATATCTTATTTGATAAGTAGGAGGTATTTTTCCACAGCGTGTCAAATTATGATATTGCTATCAGGATTCAACCGTGTAGTTTCGAGTCAAACTCATAGCAATATCATATATCTTATTTTTCAAGTTGAAATCTAATATAGTTCAAATTCAAATTTTGTATTATACATTATTATTTGATCATGTGCAATAAATTATGTATGAAAAAGAAAAAAATTACATTCCTATTTTTAAGCATATGCTTGTATTTACTTCTATGGTAAAAACCTAAGTAATTACTTTGTATTATGAGTGAGTATGTTATATATGGTATTAGAGCTATTAGGTTCAACACATGGACCTATGAGCTCATTGAAAAAGCTTCCTCAAACATTAACAATAGCTAATGTTTGAAATTTTCTTGTGCTAGAATGGTAGGAAGAAGAACTAGGAAAATTGCAAGGAAGTTAGTACCCAAAAACTTGTCTAGTTTAGTGACTAAGAAGGAGTCATCTCTAGAGGTAAAACTCTAGGAGAATATGAACTACATAGGGGCTACATGACTTGTTGACTCTAAAACCCTAGCTAACAAACTTAAGCATATTAAGATGGAAAATAAATAGTGGTAGAAAGCAACAAAGAAGGCAATTGTAAACATCCCTTTTGTCAACCTAGTTAAACCATCTACACACAAGGGAATGCCTTTTAGATATGGTCAAAATGCACTTGAGATAGGAAAGGAGGTTATGGAGTACTTGCGTGTACATCCACCCTCTGAGTATGTCCTAGTTGACTCTAAGGGCGAGGAAGAACCCAAGGAGATACCATTATTAGATAGTGACCTATAACTGAAAATGGTCAAAAGTTTTTGTATTAAATAAGGATGTTATATAAATCCATTGAATAATATAATAAATATTTGAAGTTTTTCTAAATCTCTCTTTATTGGATTAAGAATAATGTCGTGAGTATTATTTATTATTGATAATGCAATGTCAAAATTAGAGGATCCAATTAAATGCATAAAATTAAACTTTAGGTAAAGTAGAATAACAATCATGGTGCAAACCAAAATTAAGCCAAGAAAAAGTTGGTAGGTATCCCATCCTTTTGATAATATTAATGCAAAATTAGACCAAATTTTGGCAATGTTAAATGAAACAAGGGATAAAATTGACACCTTGGAGCAAGAGGTTAGGGGCCAAAGTAGGCTCGAAAGGGAAAATGAAGCATCTCATGAAGGAGACGATGAAAATAGGCATGATTGCACCACTCAAAGTGGGCACAATGAAAAGAATTATGATTCAAGAGCTAATAATGAGAAGAGAAATCAGTTAGCTCTTGAGTTATCAAGAGACATGAAAAGGCTAACGCCACCAAAGTTTGATGGAATGGTGAGTGGTAAAGCAATGGAGGCCTGACTCATAGAAAGGGAGAAGTACTTCGAAATAAGGAATTATTCTGAAGTTACTAAGGTAGTTTGGGGAGCTTACTAGTTATCAGGAGAAGCATCCACTTGGTGGATGGACAAGAAAATGGAGTTAGGTTTAAGCTCTTCGAGCTTAACATGGGATCAATATGTAGTCATCTTTAGGAAAAGATGGTTACCACAAATATTCTTTGACCAAAAGCTTATTGATTTCCATAATCTACAATAAGGAGACTTGTGTATAGTGGAGTATTGGGAAAGGATTACACATTTCCTAAAATATGTACCCCAGTACCAAAAAGATGAGAGATTCAAGATGAGGAAATTATTTATGGGCTTGAATGTCAAAATTGGAGGAGAATTAGATGTCCATGGTCCTACAAAAATGGACCAAGTTTTTGAGAAAGCAATAAAGAAAGAACAAAAGTTGAAGTCTATATCTGCTTATCGTGAGAAGAACTATAAGAAGTTCAATTGGTTGCAATCATCCCAGTCTTTCAAGAATAGGAATGATAAGAAAGAGTCCAAGAAGAAAAATGTTAAGGGTTTCTATAATAATTGGAATACATGATTGGCATGGTCTCATGATTGTCATTATTGCAAATCGCACAAAAAATTGGATTGTTGAAATGGCTTCACAAGCTTTCAAAGGAATACATAGTCATGCATGAATTGTTTGACTGAATGCCTCAAAGTGATGTCATGTCATAGTTGCGGATTGTGCACAAGATGGATTTAATGAAAAGGCTATAAAAACCTTCAAGCAAAAGCAATTGGCAAATGTAAAGCGAAATGCCAAAGCCTTTGCCAACATTCTCCCTGCATGCATGATGGTGGTGTGAATGGGTGGTGAAAGGCTTGGGGTACCCCACTTGATTCCTTGCTTGAAATGCAAAACGCTCCTAGATTTGTTGTGTATGACAAAAGCTAAACCAAAAGACACAAAATCTTCTCTGATACAAACAAAACGTATTTGTTGAAAAGGATTTCAAAAAGGACGTATGAAATGCAAAAGCACATATAGTTGCAATTGCTCTGGTTGAAACATGCATGAAAAATGTGAAAAGCATGAGAAAATTATCAAGTGAATTGCTTGACATAATGCTTCAAGAAATCTTGTTTCATGGAATGAAATGTCTATAGATGCACAAATTTGATTTTGTTGAAAGTGTGATAGGGCAAGTGAACCATTTGACACAATTCCTCGAAGGAGTGTTGTCCCATGGGATGTTGAGACCACAAACTATGCACGCAGTGAATTTGTTGAAAAGACTTTTAAATGAGGTGAGAATCGTTTGTCCGAAGATCTCAAGAGATCTCATCTCATGGAATACAGAGATCGTTGGGTTGCACAAAATGGAAATAATGAAGAGGCTTTAAAAAAATTTGAGCAAAAATATATTTATAAGGATTAAGGCACCATTAGCTTCAAAAGACCTTTCTTCGAGGATTGATAAGAGACCTCTTACTACCAATTGAAGATATTTCTACTTCCATGGAGCAACTCAAACACCGCTTGTTGCAGGGAAGTTGAGGTTGAGATTGAAATTCATATGAGCCTAACTGAGGCATCAAATGCTGAGAATTGTGGTAGAGCTATTGCTAATATGGAGGTTTCAAAAAACTGAGCAAGTTTATTTTCCTAGTAATTTTGGAGTTTCAAATAGTCTTCCTAGTCACCTTAAGCTCTTGTCCAAAGATCCAAAGCCAAAATCATTGACTAAGTTATTAAAAAAAATGGTTTTCAAAGCAAAGAAATTACTACATAAAACTTCATCTGAGGTTTTAAACTAGTACATATGAATGGGAGAGGGGCCTTTCAGGGACAAGTTTTCTAAGCCTCCAAGAAGGTAACTAGAGAATGAAACATTGCCCAGAGTTCTCACAAGTGTAACTCAGTTAGAGAATAGTATCCAGTAGACATGTATCCAATGGGTTCAAGGAGCAGAATAATGAGGTGATAAAATGATACATTCTATTAAATTAATGTTATTCTATTTTAAAATAGTGCTAATTTAAAGGGGTTTGATAGTATTTCAATTATGATGGTTAAATGATTATTATATATGTGTTTAATTGAAATATCTTAAGATATTTAATTAATTTTTAAAATTAATTAGATGTTATGAATTAATTAATTTTATAAATTAATTAATGTTTTGATGTCTTTCAGGTATTTGCAAGGGGATGGACGATGGTTCAAGATATTCAATGCTTGTGGGCCCGATGTGACGAGGAAATCAACAAAAGGCTTGTGTTTGTGATGTGTAAAAGAGGGATTTTCTAAAAGGATTAGATCAACTGGGAGTAAAATTAGCAAGTGAAGGTGCTACGTGACATAAACTCCAAAATGGACGTTGCTTTACATCGTGCAACAAGATGAACCTAGAGGAAAGCTATAAACTACAATTGTCAATTGAAGTCAACCAAAGTCAAACAAGAGCTGAAATTTAAAGTTGCCTTTGCAAGGATAGTTGCATACATGCAAAAATTTGCTTTGGCATGTATTATTTTGGTGAGAATAATGTAATTAATGAGCTATTTATTGTAAAATTGAGCTCATTTGAAGGGGTTAGAACATTAGGAATGAATAGTTAAACATTTTACTTAGAGGATTAGAGTTTGGTAGTAGAGTAGATAGTAATTTTTTTGCATTCTTAGTTTAGCGAAGTTAATTTGAAGATACTAGTTTTTGTACACCGGTGAAGCTTGTCAGAATTGTAAATATTGATTTTTGGTTAAAACCCAATGGAATCAACCAGATTCAAACCTACTTTAAGTTATACTCTAGAATGGAATTTGTTTTGTTAACCATCTGATTTGAAGTTCTTTGAGGGAATGAAATGAAGTTTTATTTTTTCTTAAGTTTGAATTGTAATGAATGATTTGCGATCCAATATTGATTCTTGCACTATGAATGAATGTAGTTGTGTATTGGTTATAGGTTGATTTATTCTACAATTTAATTTAGGAATTTCTATGAAGAATAACGAGTCTGGTTAATTAGATGAATCAACATTCTTTTCTTTCTTGCATCCTTGATCTATCTTTTACATTTCTCTATCCTTTAGTTAGAGTAGGTTTAGATTAGAGTTCGATCTCGTAACAACCAAGAAGCATGTAACCAGCATGCCCCTTGAATATTACAACCATTTTGACCGCTCAACAAAACATCAATGTTGTGACCCAACACCTAGGACCTTGGGAAGTGTCTAATTTAACAATCATTTGCTTCTTTTAGGAGAGGTAAGGTAATTGCATCTTGCTTACATGTTGCATGCATCAATTTGGCCATCAACAAGCCCCTATCATAGTTATTATGTATGATGTGTGCTATTAAATCATCCTCATCTTGGTTGTTTAACAAAGGGTTGTGTTCAATAGTCATGGGGGTTTTCAAGGAGTATTGGTCTTCCTCATCTAGGGTAGGCCAAATGGTGTGCTCTAAGTTTGCATGAGGCTGGGTTGGTGGATAAAGGACTAATTTATTCACCACATTTTCATTTGAGATAATCATATTTCCAAACCTACAACCTATAAATGCGTCTATTGTTGCTAACCATGGTATTCCTAGAATGAGGGGATAGCTTGCAAGGTTAGCCTTTGATTGCAATACCATAAAATCTGTACGGTACTCCCATGAATCCAGTGTTATGAACAAGTCTTCAAAGATGCCCTCAGGTTTAATTATTGACCTATTTGTCATATATAGGATAGTGGGTGTAGGTCTAAGGTCTATTAACTGTAATAGTTACACTATTTCCTTGTCATCACATTAATAACTGCTCCCAAGTCAATTAATGTATTTTTAATGAGAGTGCCATTTATCCTTACATCCAGTATTGGACTCCCAGGATCTACATACTTGGGGACAATTATGTTTCCCAACATAATTTCTACAAGTTTCCTTAAGACATGAATAGTATAAGGGTCTTTTCTTTTCCTTCTTGGATTTTTAAAGCAACGTTCTCTCATTGTTTTAGTGTGGATGGGAATCTCCTTGATGGCTTGGATGAGGGGTATCTTTATACACACATCCTTAAATTGTCTGAATAGGTCAGTTTTAGCTTATGTATGACGTCTTTGAACAACTAATCATTCAGGGAATGGAAGCTCTGGACTTGAATTGGTTTGGTTAACCTGATTTGAATCAAGCTCCATAGGTGGGTTGTCTAAGGTCTCTATTGAGGGTTCCTCATCGACCAACTTAGTGATTTGAGGGGATGAAGGCCCAACTAATGTTTTCCCTATTTTGAGGTGGAAATCACTCACCTCTACCCCATAAGTAGGGTATTGAATAGCCTCATTAGTATAGGCCTAATGAATAGGCTTATTATTTGGGTTAGGTGTAGGTTGGGCTAGAAGTTTAGGTGCTCTAGGTGGCTGAGGTGATGGATTTGTCAGATTTGGCATGATGGCTTGTTGTCGTGGCTGCAAAGGCTATTGTGGTTGCTGATAATTCATGTTTTGGTTTTGCCATTGCTGCCCTTTTTGCCATTGGTTTTGTTGTAGTGGGTCATTATGGGTTGTAGTTGGATCCTTGATAGTTTTGTTGTGGCCACATGTTTTATTGTTGTTGGTTCCAATTTGGTTGAGGATTTTTCCATTGGTTTTGTGTATTTTCCCAAGCCTAAGGGTTATAACTAGAGAAATTTTAATTGCTAATTGGAAATGGCATAGTATAATTCAAAGGATCTTGAGGCATATCTTGTCTTGGCTGCCATGGTTTCCTTTGAGTAATGTAGAACACTTGTCCATATTCACCCTCTAATGCTTGAAATTCTATTTTCCCTAGTTTTTCCTCAAAAATACTTGCCACTCTTTTGCACTTGCAATTAGCTTTCCTCTGTCTACAATTAGGGTAGTATTTAGTAAGGATTGCCTCTACCTCTTCTTGCTTCTTCTTCACATGTAGAGTGTCCAATTGTGTAGCCAGATGGCTTATGATGTCTTCTTTTATGTTTGACAACAGGTTACTTAGTTCCACTTTAGAGACTCCATTAGATGTCTTGTTGATGGAAGATGTTTTATCTCCTTTGACCTTCTTTGTGAAAGACTTTGAATAGTTTCTGCATGCCTTTAGATCTCCTCAAACCGTGCTTGATAAATATCTCTTGCCCCAATGAGATTAAGTGCATCCATACAACCCTCATTAATCCCTCTTAAGAATATTAGCTTTAGAGACTTATCAGAGAGCATATTTTAGTGGGATTTCTTATGGAAAAACTAGATTTTTTTCATGTAGTCTTCCAAAGATTCGTCCTTTTTTGAGACATCCTAAAAATGTCATCTCTTCTTATGTCAATTCCTCTACATCAATCCTATTATTTCTCCAAGAACTTTGTCTTCATAATATTCTAATGAAGAACATCTCTTCCCAAACCCATGTACCATCTTAAAGCAACATCCTTTAAGGTTATTGGAAACAGTTTGAGTCTATGTGCATCTGTTGTATAATCATAGCTTCTACATAACACATCAAACTCAAACAAGAAGGTATTTGGATCCTCAGTAACCAAACCATAGAATACAGACAATGTTGAAGGAGGTATTTTCTTAAAGGTAGTTGCTCTCTCTTGGTTGGCAATTGGGAACTCAAACGTTACATGTTCTGGTGGGTCATCCATCGCTACATCAACCATGGTTTGGAAGGTCACCTATGCATCTATAGTGGATGTTGGTGTTAGGGAAAGTTCTTCTTCAGGAATACCCTTGCTCTATTCACTTTGATCACCAATATCCTCTCTAGCTTTGTGTGTTGAGGGGAGAAATCTTCCCAAAGCATCTCGCTGCCTCCATATACAAAAGTTATGAATTTTTGTATCACCAGCTCTTGCACAATGTTAGTAAAACATTCTGGTGTTGGTAGATTAAAACCTAATTATCTTAATGTTGGAAACAAAACTCTAAAGGGATGATACAAGAAGTTGGGTCCACAAAAATCTCAAAAAGTGAAAGTGTTTTTGCTATTTTTTAGAATTTGTCACACTTGGATTGAAAATTTGAAGCACTCATACAATGAATCTTAAAAAAATTTAGTAATATTAAATTTAGCTTTTTGAATCTAGTTTCTAAATATGTAATTTATTCAAATTCCCAGATGATAGAAATTAAATTTTGATAGGCATGTATAAAAGCCACTTTTTCAAAGTCATTTTTTTTACCATACCATGCACGTGTACAGACACCACTTTTTGACCTAAATAAAAGTATTTTTCTAATTACTTTTGGGGAAAGATATATAACAACATGAAGATTGATGAGGATTTATTTGTTAGTTTTTTTTAATATTTTTTTAATTGAATTTTTATTGGCCTTAATTGTTGTTTTTAAAAATCAATGTGTATGGATAACACAAGTGGACCTAAACAAAAAAAAAATGATTTTTTTTCATTGTGTAGAGAATTGTCTAAAGATTGATACCATATAATTGTTTTTACAAAAAAATTAATCAAAAAAAAGTTATTAAAAAACAAAAAAAGCTGATATTTCAAGTTTATGGACTAGTTTGCTTAGAAATTTATGAATATAAAATTTATCAAGCTCCCTTCGGGTTTTGTTTTTTGCTAAATACTGGCCCATGCTTCAAATGAACATCATCGACCCTTTTTGATAAACGACTGCCCGCCTTCGCCACGTGTCCGCTTAGTGCTCTCTGAAGGAATTCTCTCCTTTGCTCATCTATCGACTCCCTCTATGCTCCCACGTGTCTTCACTGTGGGCTATTTTTAACTGCTTCCCTTCACTTCCTCGTCGGGCCCCGCCCGCATGCCACGTAGCTCCCATTCGCATAAAGATTTGGCAAGCCCCACAAGCGATGTCTATAGTAAACATTGCTGCTACATGTCATCCCAGTGCAAGCTTTCAATGAAGGGAGGGGAGAATGAACCACGAGTTGTAACATGCTGTTGGTTGTCTCCTTGCGAATGCTCCTTCAACACAAAGGATGGAGCAAGCTATGGGCTTCGATGTGCTACCGCATGTTCTAACTATCTATACTAGGTGGCGACACTTTCCTGCTCAGGACTTTGTCGGGACCATTACCATCATTTGCAGAAGATGCACCTAGATGGGGAGAAACCAAATGCTATGGTTCAAATGTTTTTTTGTTGCAACGACCGAGGGGAATCATTGCTGCTACATCATTGCTTAGGATTCCAAATCTTTTTAGTTACTGCTCGCTAGGCAGTGGGAATGCTCACTATATATACTGCTCTTTATTTCTGGTTGGAGGTTCGAGGTTAAAAAAAATTCCATGAGTTTTGAGAGTTCGAGAATTACATAATTTTAGACACACCAGGCCTTTTATTGTTATTAGATTATGGTAGAAAGACTCATAGACTGTGGCATTGTTCAACCTTTCTATTTTTCTTAAGCTATTTGATTAACTTTAAACTATGCCATTATTGTTTGAATGGTTCATTTGTAGAACTTCTATAATTTTAATGCAAGTTTATTGGTTTAGATCATGTCTTTTGACTCCTCTTTTCAACGAATGGGTGTGAAAATTATTTTATGTCATTGAATGCGTTGTTCATGCTTCAATCTTTATTTTCTGTCATTCTAGGATATAGCAAATTGTTGAACAAGCCCTTAGATTGTATCCAAAAGATAGATCTATCGTGCTTTTTTATCTAAATTTTGGCGCATCGCCTTAGTTAGATCTTTTACATTTATATCTGCTTCATTTTCTAATTCCAAAAAACCAATTACATAAGAAGTTTGCTTCTTTAAAAATTCAGAGGTTACTCAGTTTAACGCAATAGGTCCCCCATAAATTGAGTTTCCCACAAAGGGATGCTACCTTGCTAATTTTTTGCATCAACAGTTTTTCTTTTTCTTGGCATGCCTGGTAAGATGGAGCTTAAATGAACCTAATTTTAAGGAGGGTGTATGAGCCATCAGCCTGTTACTAGGTCCCAAATAATAAATAATCCTAGTTTATTAGTACCGCCATTAGGGACAGTACAGTCCGTGACCCAATTAGTGAACGTTCTGCTTCCTTTGCCCTTTCTGCTAGCCATGTTACTCGTTGCTAACAAAAATTATGTGGCATGGGACGTCAGAAGTCCTCTTGTCACACCAGAAGCGCCTACCATTTGGGCCGCTATCTTGGTCTCCGCCCTAAAAGTTATACCTAAATTCACCGGACACAGCTCAAGAACACCATCTGAACATATGCAAGATGTTGAGAATGTATGTCTGGTACATGACGTTACAGACCAAAATATAGCACTAAGGTTGCTCGCCATCTCTTTCAGAGCCAAGGCACTAGATTGGTACCAGACGCTGCAAGAAAACACTATCAGTACATGGGATGAGCTCGAAGATCCCTTCTATCAAAGATTTTCGAACAAAGGAGACCAATCCTCACTATATTATCAACTGTCAGTTATAAAGTGGGACCCGCACGAAGCCATGGCTAACTTCAATGCTTGGTTCCATATAAGTTGGCAGAGAATCCAAGTTGATATTTGTTTGCCGCTCGATCTGGCGTTCATTTTCTACTTGAAATCTATTAACTCTGACATCTCCATGATGGTCTAGTCTTTAGGTGAAACCACACTACCAGGCGCTTATAGCATCGCTGTCAAAGCGAAGAACAATTTGATAGACATCGAGAAGTTGCCTCCTCGGCCCATCATTCCTATATTTCCAGAAATATTAGTTCCTGCTTAGGAGATGCCTTCTACCAATGCACTGACTCCTCCTCAATCTAGGTACACATATCTGAATGCATCACAAAATGATGCTTCTACATCCGACTCTTCAAAGGAAGAGATGAGCGAGTTCAAGGAAATGTTGTAGACTATTGTCAATGATATAACTATCATCAAGCGAAACCAGGCAGTGCCTCCGAGGCCGAGCTACTAGAATTATCAAGGTAGGAAACCTTCTTACCAACAAAACTAGTTTCAAGGAGACGCTTGCACGAATCCACAGGCGCAAACAACAAATCAAATAGTGTCAATTCCTTCTCCACTACAGAGCGGTAATCTAAGCTCAAGCAGAGAGCTAACTACGGGGAAAAACAATTTAATTAATGACACCAATCCCTTGTACTTCCCTTGTGGTGACTCACATATGCCCTGAAACTTCCCTCGTGGAAACCTACAACAAAAGGTGGCAGAGCAGCACAGCCAAGGCGCAACGTCAGATCCCAGAAGCAATGTGTATACCTCTTCGCAAATGGACAATGTGGTGCTCATCGCACAAATGCAGGGGATGTCATTGGAGCAAGAAGTGGACATCGCTCTCGATCACACACTCTTCTCATGGATGAAAGAAGAAGAAGCAGTGTTTTCCAATGAGGCATCCACATCTAAAACACTGCAAGTACAGTCTGATTACAACACTCGCTCTAAGATGAGATTCACGGGCAAACCAGTCATCCCGCAACTAGTTAGCCCACAACCTAAAAGTGCTTCTGACCAAATGCCTAGTACCTCCGCAGTGGTGCCACAATGTCCACCGCGAAGGGAAATTGTTATAACAAGATCTAAGGAGCAGAAACCTCTGAATCTGCCATCATTCAATGTGATGGAACAGTTAAAAAAATCATCCACGAATGTGTCTCTGTGGGATATCTTAGCCATTCTGAAACATAAGATATTACTACAGAAGGCTCTCCAGGAGGATGCGAGTGCAACGCCAATGGAGCTATTGCTCAAGGCAAAGGTTGTTGATCAATCACCTCCTACCAAAGTTCTTACAAATAACACAACAAAAGCCCCTGCTGAAGTAAGAGATAGCTCAAAGCCTCAACCTTTCTTCTTAACTCTCATTATAGGGGATAAATTATTACATAATTACATGATCGACTCTAATGCTAGCACCACAATCATGCCCAAGTAGATAGTTGAGGCCTTAGGACTTAACTATGAACCTTTCAAAAGGGGGGTTATGCAACTCGATGGGAATACAATTGAAACTACAGGCCTCATCAAAGACCTTCCCTTAACTCTATTCACCTACCTTAGTATCATTGTCCCTCAAGACACTATGATCATAGATGTCCCCCCTATGTTTGGTCTCTGCCTGTCCCAGGAGTTTACTTCAAAGATAGGTGGGTATCTTTCTCTAGACTGGTCGCATTTGATCCTAAGGACCAAGCATGGAGCTTAAATGAAGATAGTATTTGAAGCCCTGCATTTGGAACATGTGGTTGATGAAGCCATGATCAACTTTGAGGCCAATCATACCTCTATCACCAAGGAAGAAATGTATCGTGGTGAGCTACTAGAAGATGAGAAAGTGACTGGAGATCTGACTAATCAAGAAGATGTTCTCTTGAGCGAACATATAGATATTGATCCTTTCGGCAACTACCATGCTACCAGGTTGGCCACCTATGTCATCTACGATGAAGATAAGTTACTCCCAAGGGTCGCCAAAGAACTCGAGAGCAATCAAACCTCAGAACTATGGATGTTGCACTTCGATAGAGCAAGATGCAAGGTTGGCGTAAGAGCCAGGATATGTTTAATATCCCCACACAATGAAAAGATACTGAGGTCTTTCCACTTCTAGTTCACTTGCTTGAACAATGAAGCTAAATACAAAGGATTAGTGCAAGGTCTCAACCTTGCAGAGCGAATGGGCATCAGGCATCTGATGGTGTTCAAAGATTTTGAACTAGTGGTCAATCAAGTCTGAGGAATTTTTGCGGCTAAGAATGTTTGCATGCGATCCTATAGACATCGAGTTTGGGACCTAATTGAGGGTTTTGAAGCCTTCAATATTCAAATGGTGCCTAGAGAACAAAATAGAGATGTAGATTGCATGGCAGCAATCAAATCCCAGTTTGATCCTGCCTTCAAGCTAATTCACAACAAACACTCTATACGAGTGATAGTCTGACCAACCATTCTAGATAATGACTAAAGTTGACAAGTGTTTGACAGTGACGAACACATTGCCTCATTCATCCAGCGGTCAGGAGAATTTTCTAACCAACTCCAACCAAATATTGCTGAAGCTTATGAAGGAAAAATCATTCAGCTGAAATCCAACAAGCTTCCAAAGGGATTGGTCATTCTCAAAAAATATTTTTTGATTGTGCCGATGCAAAAAATGACAAGAGAAAGTTCATAGCAGATAAAGGTGACTATGCGAATCTTTAGGTTAGAGATGGGAGAAAGCTCAAAGTTGGGAAGGATGTCCCACATCATGATAAAGAAAAAGGCTCATCGACTTTTGTGAAAAATATGGAGTGGTGGCCTGGTATATGATGACCTTAGGGGATATGATCCTGATATCATCTAGCATACAATAAGTAGGCGAAAGGCACAAATTTGGTCTGCCAAAATGAAGGTCGATGAATCCCAATAATGGCGCAAAAAAAATTAATAGAGCCAATCCAATTGTGGATTGTCTTCTCAATGAAGCATAGCATGTGGGTATCCAATCTGGTCTCGGTCCGAAAGAAGAATGGAGATATCCATCTATGTGTGGAATTTTGGGACCTAAATAGAGCATCCCTAAAGGATCATTACTTGCCACCCTCAATGGAGTCCATCCTATAAACGGTTTTAGGATCGGAGATGTTTTCTGTATTAGACGACTTCTCTAGTTACAATCAGATCTAGGTCAAAGAGGAGGATCAACATAAGACAATATTCACTACTAAGTGGGGAACGTTCACATATGCTAAGATGTTGTTCAACTTCTCAAATGTGGGTGCTACCTTCTAATGGGCAATGAACATCGCTTTTAGCAAACTAATCAATAGGATTATCCTAATCTATTTGGATGAGAAAGTCAAGGATGCTATTTCCTTCACTCCTGTGCTGGTCAACTCAAACTTATCAAAGGACTTTATAATGTATGTATTTAGTAGCAAGTCAAGCATTGCTACTATCTTAACTCAAAAAGATGACGAGGGAAAGGGAGAACATCCAATAACATTTCACTCCCGAACCCTAAATAAATATGAGACAAACTACAACTTTGTAGAGAGGCAAGTGTTTGCAATAGTTAAGGGTCTCAGGAAGTTTCAACACCTAATATCTTGAATAAGGTGATTGTCTATGTTGTGCATTCCAGTGTACGCAAATACATCATGGAAGGAAAAATCACTGAGAAAAGAGCCAATTGGATCACTAAAATCCTCAAATATGACATTGAGGTCAAGCCTACAGGGATCGTTTGGGGAAGAGAACTGTGCGAATATCTTGCACATGATGAAGAAATGGTCATTGAAGAAGAGCAACTGGAGCTAGTCCTAACAAATGAGTCAAAGTATGAAGGTTGTTGGCTGGCAGACAGAGTGAGGTTTATGCACATAGGAAAATATCCATTGGGCCTTCCTTCTCAGAAGAAGAGATTCTACCAACTACAGAACAACAGATACACGCTCATTGAAGGGATCCTATTCAAAATAAGTTTTAACAACATCCTATTGTGGTGTGTTACCATAGAGCAAGCAAAAAGGATCCTCGATGCTTACCACGGTAGTCCTGCGGGTGGGCATTTCTCCACAAAGACCACCGCCATTAAAATCATGTGTGTAGGGTACTTTTGGTTGATGCTATTCAATGATTCCTACTCCTTGGTAAAATCTTGCAAGGAATGCCAGTTCTTCACAGGAAGAAGAAAGAATTCTGCAATGCCTCTCAATCCGATAGTCGTAGATGAGCCATTTGTGCAATGGGGCTTGGACTTCATTGGACTGATCAACCCAGCCTTCAGTGCAGGACATAAATGGATCTTGATGGCCACTCACTACTTCACTAGGTGGACCAAAGTTGTACCACTGAAGAATGCAACAGAGGCAGAGATAGTGGACTTCCTAGAGGAATTGGTGACGAGATTCAGCCTGCCCAAAACCATCATCTCTGACAATGCTAAAGCTTTCATGGGATCTAAGGTATGTCAATTGCACTTATACATGGCATATTCCTTAAAACATCATCAAATTACTACCCGCAGGGGAATGACTTAACCGAGTCGATGAATGAAAATTTGGTCCAACTCCTCAAAAGGATTGGGTCGGAATACCAAAGGGAATGGCATAAAAACCTCTAAGCAGTGATCTAAGCAAACCACATAACACCTAAGCAAGTCCTTAAGACTTCACCGTATGATCTAGCCTATGGAAAAGAGGCACTATTGCCTATCTCCATGGAGATTTCGACACTGCAATTGCTAAAATCTCTCGAGGTGGAACAAAATGGCGCAATGGAGGTACAGTTAGCCGAGTTGCTAGAAGTACAAGAGAAAAGGGAAAAGTCCCTAATAGCCATGACTAACTACCAACAGATGGTTAAATGGTGGTTTGACAAGAAAGTGTCCGACCAAGGTCTAAAGTGCAAAGAATTAGTGTTGAAGTTTAATGAAAGGGTTGCAAAACCAGGTTAGCACGGGAAGTTTAACAGCCTTTGGGAAGGTTCGTTCAGGATAATTCAATGAAAAGAGCATAATGAATTTGAGTTAGAAACCATGGAAAAAGAAGCGCTGGGAATTCCAGTCAACGAAATTCACCTTAAATTATTTAATTAAGCTTACATGTCCTATCTATGTTTATAGTGCTTTTCCTTTTACCTCCCTTTTGTTTTGTTGGCTGATCTCTTTTTACTTATTTTATGGTTCGAGGCGAAGGAGAGAAGGAAGAATAAACACACAACTCAAAAGAACAGAAGAATCAAACACCCACATGCAAAATTGAATTGATACATATATGTTGAAAAAGAAAAAAGTAACCCATGTTGCATAATTCATAAGCAAATAACAAGATGATTATATAAAGTTATATTTTCATTATATATATGCTTTAATATTTACATTTCCAAAATGGCTCAAGGTCCATGATTCTAAAGTATATTGCTATATTCTACTTTATTCATATATTCTACAAAAAAATCCTTTTTTAGGCATGTATGCAAAAAATGAATTGATTTATATGAGTTTTGTTTTTTTTTAAAGTAAAAAGAAAATCATGGAGGTCTTCAATCTACAGTATGGGCAACAACAATGGATGCATCAACCACAACATCCACAATGTCTTCATCGACAAGGACATCATCATCAGTAGCAACGTCATTTACGGGAGCAATGGCCAAAGGTGGAGGGAACACCAGGTTCCTGAAGTTTGTGTACCAGTCAATGTCATAGAACGACACCATGTAGATGTAGAAGAGAAAGTGGCAAGTATGAGTGACCCTTTCATGGTGCTCATTTTGTGACTGGAGACGAAAGCCACTTGGGAATGGAAACCACGGTATGACCGCGTCCTCTTCAATAAACCTCCTAAGGTCACTCATGGTTGAAATGCCTCCACCATATGTTGCGTTTGCCACAACCTCCCTAAGGCCGTTCAGGTAGTTCTTGGGGAAAATTTCTTTGACCAAACGCATAATTAGCGCCTTGGGGACTCCAATATCAAGCATGAAGGCAACGAAATGTGAGCACACGTCAATGTTAACTTGATATTTGTCCTCATATTCAGGCAATACCGTCCCAAAACCCATTTCATTGCTATGATAGCCAGTGAGTGCTTATTCTTCGTCATCCTTTTCAAGCGCCTAGTTGAAATCTCACCTAAAAAAGTCATTTGAGGCTTATGACAAACTAGCCTAATTGGGGTATTCATGCTGGCAGGTGCTCTGCAACTACCTTAAAACTACTTTTGTAAACTACCTAGCTCTAACCTATGAAAACACTACGCAACTGCTAATGCTAAACTGCTAAGCCAATTACCTATTACTAGCTTTGCTCAAATCACTAAGTGTGATTTTGCTACTACTTAGGTGCCTATTTATAGAAAAAGTGAGGAAATGTGTGGTGGTTTGCTTACCATAAATGTGATGTTAATTGAGTACTAACTTGAAAGTCGTGTCAAAGCTTGCTCAAATTTCCCACCCAGTTGCGTCTTTTGAGTACAGCTTGCTACACGCAAAACTAACAAGGGCTAATTAATTAGTTTAAGTTCGTGGCAGCAATCGGTGGTGTTATGAATGACTGAATATTGAGGTGTCATTTTCCAGGTGTTTTGCGAACTCCAAGGCAAAGCTCATATCTTTTCAAGCATTGATCGCATCTTTGACTTAATCATTCCTTTTGGGATATTAATTTCCAACGCATATGAATGCTTAAGCTGCTAGCAAAGTGTTGGCTCAAGTTCCAAGAAAATTGTGTTGTATAATATAGTTGCTAATTGTAATTATGAATTCTTGTCATTTCAAAATGGCAAGTGATTCATTTCACACAAGCCAAAAGGTGGGCAGTACATGCCGAATTAAATGCAAAAAGAGCAAAAGCAATTTCTAGTGCACAACCAAAGTCGAGCTAAAATTGCAGAGAGGTTCAAACTAAGCAGAAGCTTCTCACAAATCAAAAATGGCAGAAAGTTCAAGCCAAGAAGT
Organism: Sequoia sempervirens; assembly: GCA_007258455.2. Lineage (NCBI taxonomy): Eukaryota > Viridiplantae > Streptophyta > Pinopsida > Cupressales > Cupressaceae > Sequoia > Sequoia sempervirens. The sequence continues at coordinate 200,369,087 of VDFB02193867.1, forward strand.
ACAGGGAGAGGCAATGAGAAGCTTATATAAAGCTATGCAAGAAGCACCAACCGTCAATGTCTTCAAAAACATTTCTTATGCTACACCTAGTATTCCAAACAAGCCAAAGTGGGCGAGCACACAGAAGCTGGAGAAGCCCAAAATCTATAGAAACCAAAACCTAATCTAGTAGGATTTTGTATAATATTCATGATTCCAGTCTTGCAAAGAACACTAAATCTTTGAGGGAAGGGGCCTGCGAAAGAATGAAGGTATCCAAAAAGATAATATCAACGCAAAAAATATATGGTTCAGCAGGCTTCCACAATATATGGTCCCATCTATGCACTATTGCCTAGAATTAGTTGATGTGGCCATTGAACATTTCAATCCAAGCACCAACAATATTGAGGGTTAGACACTGATGGTTAATATCAGCTGGGGAGCTATCTAGAATATGTTGTGTATTCCCAATCATACCTCTAGAAAGATAAAAATAGAAACATTCACTCCTGCAAAGGGGGAAAATATATGGAATACGAGGGATAAGGCTTTGGAGTTTTATAACAAAGAAACCAAAAGGATTGAGGCAGACTAGTGGAAGCCGCCAAGGATCCTGACGCAACACGGTGCTTTCGACGCAGAATTGCAGAAGGCCTTTTCATTGTTGGCGTTTGTTTGCGGTATGGACACCAAAAAGGAGGTGCATGCTTTTCAGTTAGGCCTGGGTTTCCAGTTTCGCAAGCAACAATCTTTCTTCTGGTATGATTTTGCAGAATACCTTGCAAAGGCAATGATAGGGAAAATTAAGAATTACCAATCTGAAAGGAAGTTAAGGTTTCCTTCCTATCTTTCCCACACGTGTTTGCATCAGAACCCTGATTTCTTTGATAAGAGTGTAAAGTTATCTATTTTTGACGAAAGGAACATAAGGAAGTTGGTTCATGTATGGACTCCTCTCCTCTCTTCCACTTTCGACTATTATGAATTTTTGAATTATTTCTTGACTCCAATTTTGCAAGATTTGCAAGGAGAGGATGGTATTAACCGACTCACTAAGACACAAACTAAGTACATGCAGAACTTCATTCCTAGATGTGACTAGTTTTTTGGAGCGGATTTCACATTCATCCAAATGGGAAGCTTCACCGAGGAACTGTTCCGCCTTCCAACGTGCATTACAAATCGAGTGCTAGCCCTTAAATTGTTCTGGTAGGCATGCATTATTAATAATGCTACCTTCTATGGAGGGAAGGCCAAGAGGAAGGGGTTGTTCATCTGTCCGATAAGCTTCAAGACAATGGTCGTAAAAAAGAAAAAGGCAGCGAACGCGTTGTTGCAAGATAAGTTGGCTCATCTAGGGTTAGTAATGATCTACGACAAATGGAATTATAACCCTTTCAATGATCTACCATATGAGCATATTAGAGTAATTGATAGTTCTCGACCTTATTGGGAAAAGAGTTGCAGCCCGTTGGAGGATGAAGATGAATTATTAGTTGACCTAATCCACATTCCTATAGAAGACAACATACCGCCATGGAATAAGTTCTATTTCGTTGCGATGGATTATAATGAGAATTGCAAAATGGGAACTGCCTTCTTCAATAAGTTAAGAAAAGAAGAATGGAGTGTGACAGATCAAATCCTTTTGGGTGTATCACCAAGAGACAAAACAACTTTACGGCCCTTATAATAGTGTAAAGGATGATGAACAGTTTGATAAGCCACGGGATGATGAGCATCCTGCTTTAGAATCAAGCACCAGTGAAGGCAATGACCCTAATGAAGAAGAAGAGCAGGCAAAGGAGGAAGCCGAGACATCAACGTCCTCTGCTCAACAAAGGAAAAAGTCCATAGGGGAGCCTGCCTATGTCACTTTGAATGTGCGACAGAATATATCAAGAGCCTCCTGGATGCTGACCTAGGCCTCAAAAGCAACAAGAGGGTCCCAACAACAACAACCAGATATTGTAGAGATAGGAGACTCCTCACCCTCTAAACAATAATGCACAAAAGCCATTATGGGAGAGGGTTCACAAGAACTCACCGTAAGCCAAGTGATCGCAACGAACCAAGAGTTCAAAGTAAGTGAGGAGCCAGAAACAAGCGAACCATCGCCATCATCCAGTCAACAGGTAATGTTCGCTCCTTTTCTTACTTCTCAATCTTTAGTATCCGCTATTATTCCCATGACACACCTTACTGCAAGTGTCACCCCTACCTTCTTTGCCTCTACCACAATGTTTGTGGGAGGTTTCTCCCAAATTTCCCAGACAAAACTATCTATCTTAACACCTCCACGAACCCTGACGCCAGCTGTCGTTGCCCAATATCTCCTCTCCTCTCTTTTTGCAGGCTCAGCCACCATTGAAACCCCTATTGCTTCTACTACCTCAGGTCCAACCCACTATGCCCATCAAATGGAATCTCTAATGACTACCCCATCACTGCAACAACTGATGAGCCCTTCCATTGGTTCGCAAACCAAACTTTGGCAAGTCCCTTATTTCTCCTCGAAGACTATTACTCTCCAGAAGAGAAAAATGCAGGGGCTTGCCACACTTACATTCCCTTTTGCCCTACCTCCCAGTGCAATCTTTGTAGGCAGGATGGTTTAGTCACCATCCCAATTCATATCCCAAGGAGAAGCCACAAAACAAGTGCAGACTCTCAGAATGCAAAAGAAAAAGGCTAAGGATGACAAAAAGGATGTAGAGCCAAAGGTATATACTGTGTACAATGAGGTGCATCAAACGCTAAATTTTTCCACCATGTACCCGAACACCACCAAACCACAAGGGGAGATGTTGCCAGATGATTACAACTTGTATGTTGTGGGACTCGATCTATGAGAAGCCCAACCGCAGGACAAGGTAGAACTCATGGAGGAAACGCAATGGGTGGTGACGACTGACTTCCTCCGCTCTGGCCATCAGCTAAAGAAAAAGGAGGAGCAACTGAAGCTTGTGAAGGAAAGGGTCAGTTTCTTGGAGATAAAGTAGAGGTTACACACTTATTAGAGCGAGTGCGGGTAGAAGAGTTGGAACATAAAAAACTCCAAGAGGAACTCAAGAAGTCCCAATTTGTTGATCCCATCCTGATCAACAAGCTACGAACGAAGAACCAGGAATATCAAAGCCAATTGGCCTTGGCAGAGCATAATATGCAACAAAAAGATGAAGAGCTAGCATCTCAGCGCGCTCAACATGAGCAAAAATTAGAAAAGAATAAGGTGGACTTTGAGGGCCAAAAGGCCCAATTAGAAAAAGAGCTCCAAGAGGCAAAGTCTTCTCTTGACACTGAATTGGAAAATCATGCCTGGGCTGAGGACAACTGGTTTAAGGAGCTAGGTAACATTGGGGAGCAGCTTGCATCCACAAAAAAGAGATTTGTAGAATTAACAGAGGATGTCGACTCGAAGGATGTGGAGATTTCCCTTCTAAAAAGTGCTCCCCATGCCCCTGTAGCATAGCCGAACCTCATCCTAGTAGCTCAGTAGTTATATAATTCATATTGGGAAAAGGTTAAGGTATCTTGCCTAACACTACAACTCCAACTCTCTAGTTCATCTCGAAAGCAACAAATTTGAGTAAGGAGGTTCACGGAACAATCGAATAGTTCTCGTGGTTCATCACAAAAAGGGTCCTTAAGGCAAAGAGTTTGATAAGCAAGCTATACATGGTCTCTGATGAAAACCTGGCAAAGGTAGGGATCGAGGATCAGAATGTTGTTGCCCAAACGACAAAAAAATTCATCCATTGCCACTCGTTTATCCTACGTACTAACACCTGTGCAACTAATTTGAACAAAACTATGGATGGCATGCAAGAAAACTTCTCCTGGCTGACTGAGATGGGCCTGCTGTCCCCATTTCTCGAAGATGGGTTGATCACCACGGTTGAGTAAATTGCAATAAAGATTGAAGAAAAGGAGTAGAACCCAACCACTTTCTAGAGTTTCAGCCAGCCTCCTACCACAACAGACATTGAAGGAGTCATCTATCTGGTTGTGCAGCTAATTTTCCATTGCAAGTTAGGGGCCAGTTTACCTAAGGTGCTCCTTATAAAGAAATTCTCAACCTAGGTGGGGCGTAGGAGAATTTGCACAATGTATCGAGACCATCTGAAGACGACTAGCCACCCCTACAGGAAGCCCTTTCCAAGCTCTAATTTCATTGCCCAATGGATGGCACTCTAGTCTACAAGCTAGAGAAAAATTTAGGTTCCTCGTTCCTTAAGTGAAACGCCCCTGATAGTCGCTAAAAGCTATGAATATAAAATTCATCAAGCTCCCTTCGAGTTTTGTTTTTTGCTAAGTACCGACCTATGCCTCAAATGAACATCATTGACCCTTTTTGATAAACAACCGCCCGCCTCCACCACGTGTCCGCTCAATGCTCCTTGAAGGAATTCTCTCCTTTGCTCTTCTACTGGCTCCCGCTATGCTCCCATGTGTCTTCACCGTGGGCTATTTTTAACTACTTCTCTTCACTTCCTCATCAAACCTCGCCCATGTGCCACATAGCTCCCATTTGCGTAAAGATTTGGCAAGCCCCACAAGTGGCGTATATAATAAACATTGTTGCTACGTGTCATCCCAGCGCAAGCTTTCAACAAAGGGAGGGGAGAATGAATCAAGAGGTACACCATGCTGCCAACTGTCTCCTTGTGGATGCTCCTTCAACATGAAGGATGAAGTAAGCTATGGGCTCCGATGTGCTACCGCGTGTTCGAACTGCCTATACTGGGTGGTGACACTTGTCTACTTGGGACTTTGTCGGGACCACTGCTATCATTCACAGGAGATGCACCTAGATGGGGAGCAACCAAATGCCATGGCTCGAATATTTTTTTGTTGCAATGGGCGAGGGGAATCATTGCTACTACATCATTGCTCAGGATTCCAAAATCTTTTCAGTTACTGCTCGCTAGGCGGTGGGAATGCTCACTATATATTCTGCTCTTTATTTATGGTTGGAGGTTCGAGGTTAAAAAAATTCCACGAGTTCCAAGAGTTTGAGAATTACAAAATTCTAGAGACACCAAGCCTTTTATTCTTATTAGATTTGTTGGATGTTGTGGTTGTGTTGCTATTATGTGGTTGTCATTGATGTCAACACTATTAGCATTAATGCATCTGAAGCTATATATGTCAAGGATATTGAGATAATTGTAATGAAATGAGTTGTAGGTTGTCAGTGGTGAAGTGAAGTTCAGTCTGTCGATGAGTTTAATACATTGATGATTAGAGGTTGTGGACTAAAGGGTTTCTTTTCAAGTATATCTAGTTTATCCACGTTGAGTTTCAGAGATCCGCGTGAAGATTTGATCGAGTTATGAAGATTTATATTCTAACATTCTTATCATTACTTCAAATTGTGTTCATGAATGAAGATGGTGCGATATCAATTAGTTTAGTTGTTGTGGATGCTTCTCTAGTGATTCATGATGTTTGTGGATGTTTCTAGATTGTGCTCTATCTGTGTTGCATGTTTGCATTGATTGTTGTGCTTGCGATATGAGATTTTCTCTTGCGTGTTCACGTTTTTCATGTTCGAGGAATAATTTTTGAAGGTGGTTTGTGTTCGAAGATGTTATTTTGGGTCTTCACTATGTTGTGGCCGACCTTGGTTGATTCACATTAATAATTGTTATTGATTTGGGCTGACAATTTATATTCATTTTATTATTTTCTTGAGGTCGACATGTAATGATTTAATTTCTTGTTGTAGATATATATATAAGCGACTGTTTATTTCATTTGAGGTATGCTGAATGTGCGCGTGCACGAATAATGTTCTAAATCATTCGAAGGTAGAGCAGAGTGTGAAGAACAAATAGGAGTGTGATCATTAAATCTGAAGCTGCAAGTTGACTGACCACATAGAATGCATTCATTTATCAAATTCTTCCTTTGACATTTTGGCTTTCGAAAGATTGAAGGATTAAATGTGATTGATGTTTTTACTTTTGCAGTGTTGAAATTGAACACTTCCGCATCAAAATATTTATGAAGGCTTGCTGGGAGGTCAGCTGTGGCAGTTGGCGTTGAAAAACTTTGAGCAAATTTTAATTTGGTTGGCTACTGTTCTTATTTCGATTTTACTTAGGGTTTTCTTTCTTTTAAAATTTAGATTAATTTAGTTTTACTATTATAGTTAGATTTACATTACATTTTGTTTGGTAATTTTTGTTTTAATATTTAGGTTAATTTGTTAACTTAGATTATTTTTATTAGATTTTCGATTTTAAGATTTACTTTTAGTAGTTTAGATTATATTTAGCTTTAGTAATTTAATTTCGTAATTTTGTTAAGTTAGATTAAATCTTAGTTTTTACTAATTTAGTTAGATTATATTACTTTTACATTTTTAGATTTTATTTTATTTTATTTTTTAAGATTTTTAGATTAAGTAATTTCTAAATTTAGATTGGATTGAATTTAGTAACTTTAGATAAGATTTACTTTTAGTAATTTAATTTAGTTATACTCTATTAGATTTACTTTTAATAATTTGATTTAGTAATTTAGATTGCATTTAACTTTAGTAATTTTGTTAAGTTAGATTAAATCTTAGTTTTTACTAATTTAGTTAGACTAGATTAATTTTAAATTTCTAGATTTTTTTTTTAGATTTTTAGATTAAGTAATTTCTAAATTTAGATTGGATTTAATTTAGCAATTTAATTTAGTAACTTTAGATAAGATTTACTTTTAATAATTTAATTTAGTTATTTTCGATTAGATTTGCTTTAGTAATTTAGATTACATTTAACTTTAGTAATTTTACTAACTTCGATTAAATTTTAGTTTTAACTAATTTAGTTCAATTAGATTATTTTTAGATTTTTAGATTTTTTTATAGATTTTTAGGTTAATTAATTTGGTAAATTTAGATGCAAATTTATATTAGATTTAATTTAGTAATTTAGATTAGCTTTAATTTAGTAATTTAATAAATTTAGATTAGATTTACTTTTACTAATTTAATTTAGTAATTTAGATAAGATTTAACTTTAGTAATTTTGTTAACTCTTTATTTTTATTAATTTAGATTAAATATTATTTTTTGTCGGTTAGATTAATTAATTTGGATTAGATTATTAGATTTTTTTTATTTAGAATTTTAGATTAGATTAATTTTTTATTCGCATTAAATTTATTTTTTATTTTTAGATTAGATTAATTTTGTTTGGTTTTATTAGCTAGATCAATGTTATTTTTCTTTCTTTCTAGTATAATTTTGATTTTATGAATAATCTTTGACTTTTTTTTACAACTTCGAATGTCCATGATCCAAGATTTGCAACATCAACTGTCGCTTGTCAAAGATTGGAGACTCAAAACTACTAATCGTGTTTTGCAGGGCTCTTGCTTAAACTTTGCTTTATCTTGAGTGTCTTTTTCACATAAAATGCTTAGTGGGCCTAAAAAGAACTTGCGTGCTTAATTTGATATCATAAGTAGGTTTAAAATTTACAAGTGCTTGCATTGTCTTGTGGTTTGCATTTTTTTTCTAGGTGAGTATGCTTTTCTCTCGTGCCATTTGGCAATCTTGAGAATCAGAAACACCTTTATTTTGTATAACCACCCAAACACTTCCATTGGTGCTCTAAAAAGAACAATTGTTTGTCTCATCTAGATTTAATTAGGAGGTTAAAGAACATTGCTTGATTGTGTTTGCAGGTGGTAGGGAGTATGCTCTCACCTTGTGCAAACTTGGTGATCATAAACTAGACCCACCTATTTTTGTCTTTTAACTTTAGAGGGGGATGCCTCGAAAGAGGGAATGACTCGAACTAATTTTTTGCTCGGGCTAGTATATAAAAGGATGAGACTAAATTGCCAAGTCTTTGCGGTATGTAGGCCTTAGCCATGTAGTGCCTTTTGAAAACGGGTACCTACCTTTTCTTCTAAAGGTATAAGAGCCCCTAGTAGATTGGTTAAAGCCTTAAGTGGCTTGTTGTAAGCTCGCGAGGTGTCGCGTCCCCGAGTATCTACTATAACCCTCTTGTGTAGTGGTCAAAAACCCATCTATTCGCTGGTGCAACAACGGTCGTTGCAAAGGCATCCACATTCTCGTAATTCTTAGTAGAGGTGATCAGCCTACCATGGGAGATTTATGGGGGATGGAAGCTTGGTTGACCTGAGAAGTGAGTGCAATGTAAGGGGGAGCCTGTGTGGCCAAGCTTCTGAATTCACACGCTAAGAATAAGTGCGGTTGGGGAAACCCACGTGGAATCCAGTGGATATAGTCCTTACCTAACCTAGGTTGTACTTGTCTTCATTGTGCATGATTTCAAACAAAACATTATGTTTGCCAAGTGTTTTATGAGACATTGAACAAACAAACACTTTTCACATACCTGGAAACACTCACTCAAACTAAAAGAATTCTAAATTTTTTCCAAAATTGCAAACAAATTAGACCTTTATTCAACTTGTAACACAACACATTCGCCATTTTGAACCGCATGTGAGACATTCTACATTGTAATCGCTTTGATAAACCACATTTTCTCACTGGAACAACACATTTGACTCTATCATAACACATTTTCCTTCTAGAATACTGTAATTGATTTCTTGCAATGCATTTGTGACTTGTAACGCCACATTTGCTGAACCTGTGACACATTTGACAAATTGCAACGCATCTGCGACCTTGAATGACACAATTACCTGTTAGTTGGAAAATCACTATCATTGTCAAAAAACTCGAGACTAAATATTTCCAGCCTATTTTTTGACACATTTCCTCAACAGTCACTATTCAAAACTAGAAAAGGAATTTCTCAAAACTACCATCCTTGCATTTCAGTTTGCATAGGTCTCTGATTTCCCATCCTAGTTGCATCTTAGGATTCACCATCATTTTCTAGCATAAACCAACTTTTAGGTCCTCATTTTTGTAGACTTTAGAATAGGAATCCTTGCCATACTTTGTCAAATCTTTGTCTTCACGAGTAGGTTGTCATTGGACTTAATCAAAATCACCTCTTTTAGTCTTTGTCATTTTTGTGAACCACTTCCAACTCATAAGTCTAGTGTGGAAACCTCACTTTATCACCTTGTCTTCATGAGTAGGTTGTCATTGGACTTGATCAAAATCACCTCTTTTAGTCTTTATCCTTTTTGTGAACCACTTCCAACTCATAAGTCTAGTGTGGAAACCTCACTTTATCACCTTGTCATCTTGTCATTTAGTCCCTCAAACAAGTCCCTTGACAATCCAAAACTGATACATTGACCACACTTTGAATGGTTGAGTGTACCTTTCCTTAAGTCTAACAAAATTGATTGCACCTTATGGTTTCCTTAGACCTTGCATACTTTAGTCCATCATTCATTCTAGTTCTCCCTTTGCATTGTCACTTTACATTTGTCATCCTCTTTAGGCAACACTGTCACTTTGCATTGTCATTCCTTTTATCCCAAAAATACAAAAACATAGATTAGTGTCATATCATCCTCACACTTAGTTGTCATTATCATTCCCTCTTATGGGAAAAACTTTTATGGTTGAGACTAGACTTCAGATGAAAAGAAGACAAATGGATCCTTTCGGACAAGGAAATGACCCCTATAACATGAACTCAAACATGGACATGGGGGCATCCTTTATTAACCCTTTTAGTGAAATGAATAGGCCATCTTCCTCTCAAAATCCATTTGAACCATTTTTACAGAGAGACCAAAATGGGAAAGTGTTTGTAGAGGACTTAGAGGGTGCAACCCTAAATCCTGAAGTAGCCTCCTTTGTAGAGGACTTGGTCTTGAACAATCCTGGCAGATATTTAGTTATTCTCTTAAACCAAGGGGCCAAGTTACCATGAGGCTTTGACATTAACACCATAAGACCCACTTCTCTCGACAACATGACACAAAACAATCAGTCACACTCGACACCTTAGCAAAACACAAACAATACCTCCACCACACAAAATAATACAAACACCATCAATGCTACCTCTAGTGGCACCTCCAATCAAAATACCTCCAATTGGATCAATGCAACATCCATTGGAGGGACACCAACCATGTCACAAGCTATGTCACAATCAATGCCTACAATGTCAACAACATCCTCACAATCAATCAGAGCTACCTTTGGATCCTCAACAATGGGGGAAAGCTCTTCAAACCCCCTATTTGGAGCTTCATCTAGTACCATGGGAGCATCATCATCAAATACTTTCATTGGGACCTTATTCAATCCCTTTGGAGGAAGTAAACAACGTATTAGAGGACCACAACCAAATGTCAACACATCATCACAACTCAATACCAATACTTCCCAAGGGAAAAACACCAACATTCGCCATGGACAATTCTATCAATCTGGGCAAGGCAATCAAATGACACAACATATGACTTCCTTTGGGCACCAAAATATTCAAGGTCAACACATCCCACAAATATTGACTAATATGGCTGGAGGACACATTCCCACATATGCATCACACATTCACACGCATCAACACATCCCTAATCGAAATGTGAAATAACAACATTCAAATCAAAACACGTCATACCTCTCACAACAACACATTTCACAACTAAATCAGAACACCTCATCCCAACAAATGGGGACCCATGGGATACCCATCACTCCCATGTGTGATGCAACAAACAATCCCATAATCGACGCTTTGATAGCTCAAGTGGAAAACTTACAAAAACAAATAGAGACCATGCAAATGTCCAATAAAAAGCCACACACATCATATGACCTATGCCCATACCCTTTCGACACAAGTCTATACATGCCACCATTCCCTCCTAGGTACGTGGCACCAAACTTCACTAAGTACAAAGGAAAGACAAACCCACTTGAACACATTCGTGAATTCACAACCAATTGTGTGGACATTGCCTATGAACATATGTACTTGATGAGACTCTTCCCTAAGAGTCTTACAGGTCCTACACTTGAGTGGTTTTCCACTTTACAAAAGTGAATAAAATCATGGGACCAACTTGTAGACAAATTTGTGGAAAATTATGCATACAACATTGATATCGACATCTCCATCACTAGTTTATGCACACTTACACAAGAAGAAGTTGGTGAGACTTTTATCCCATTCTTCCAAAGATGGAGAGGTCTAGCAAGTCATTTCCATATTGACATACCTGAGAAAGAAAAAGTCGACATGTTTTTCCAAACACCCCTAGGCCCATTGAAATATGGCTTGCAAGTTCACTACTGTACAACCTTTATAGACTTAGTCGAAAAGGGTGTCCAACTCAAGAAGGACCTTATTGCTAAAGGAGAACTAAAATATGGCCCTAAGAACACAAACACAAACCCACCCATAGACAAGAATAAATACTGGGTCAAGAACAAACACACTACCAATAATGGCGTTGTTGATGCCAAAGTTGTCAACACAATGGGTCCTATACTTATTCTTAAAGGAGCTCAACCATAAAATACACAAATGACCACACCAACACCTATTGCTAATGCCATTCAAAAAAATAAAAAAAATTAGAATAATCAAAACCAGAGGCAGCCTTGTCAATTGAGACAATTCCCCAAGAGTCGCACATACACACCCTTGGGTGAACCCATTGAAGACATCCTTAAAAATCTCCTTCAAAATGGTGTCATTACACTATAGGATCCTAAGCCATATGACCTAGGACAATTCAAACCATCTCGGTGGGATGACAATTCTTTCGACGATTACCACCAAGCAAAAGGACATAAAAATTCCTCTTATCGATAGTTAAGAAATCTCGTACAAGACCTCGTTGATAATCGTACCATTCAACTAGGTAGACTGCAGTTGACATCAAACTCAGATCATACTACCACAAAAACCCATTATAGGACCATGGTTCAAATAACCCCTCTACGTCAAAGGCTAATAACAATAATCGAGCTAATTATGTCCGCATTGGGTTTGATTATTTTGGCGAACCCATTATCAATCATATTAGAATGACTGATGAACATGTCAACACAATCACTGTCAAGAGAGCCCCTGAATGTAATGTCACTACCCGTGGGGGCAAAGTCACCATAGCTGGTCCTCCTCCTCCTAGACAGCCAAAGATAACGATAACTAGTCCATCCACCCAACAGTCACAACCCTGTCCATCGACCAAACAACCTCAATCCAAAGGACAGTTCAACCTCATTGACCAACTAGGGAAAACGCCCACACAAATCTCTATACTTGAGCTATTACGTATTTCCCCAACACACAAGGCCATACTTGACAAAACATTACAAGAGTCTTTTGTCCCTCAGGACATTGATGTTAACCAATTTGAGGACATGGTGGGATACCTAACCATTCCCCATCACATAACATTTTTAGACATAATGACGCCCTTCATATTGAAGTATTCATCCATAAACATAAGGTCAAATGAGTTTTAGTAGATGGCAGAGCAGGACTGAACATATGCTCCCTAAAACTAGTTAAGGCTCAAGGATTTTTCGATGCTTGTGTAGACGCTACAAAGAGCATAGTTATCAAGGCATATGATGATGAAGAATACTCCTCTCGGGGCATAATCACACTCCCTATTCAGATAGGACCATTCATTGTGGATACAACCTATCAAGTCCTGGATTTGGAACTTCCTTACAACATTTTGCTTGGTTGACCTTGGATTCATGCCCTAAAGGCTGTCCCATCCACCTATCACCAGTGCTTGAAGTTCCCTTTTGAAGGTACTAAAATTACCATATATGGAGATCACGACCCATTTCAGTATTGTACCAATTTCAGAGGCATCTTTGAGCACCAAGTTCCCATTAACCGTGAAGCCTCAACAACTTCTTCCTCCAAATACATTGATCCATCCACACTTGTTAAGCCCTCCACGTCTACATCCGTTGCTTTGACATCTACATCCACCTCGTCGGTAGCCGTATCCACCTCTTTGACCTCCACCACATCATTCACCACCCCAAGCATTGATCCAAGTGTCAAGATCTAGAACCAAGGGTGTGGAGAATATATGCTAAACATGACCTACTGCATAACAAAAATACCCAAGTCTCCTAAGGTCTATGGCAAGCCTTGTTTCATGATAGAGCCAAAGGAAGTTTTCAAATTTCTTCCAAAAACAATATTCATAAAATGGGGTGACATGAGCAAAGAAGACACAGAAGATGTATTGTCTTGGATCTATAGAGACCCCAAAAGTCCACCCCATTGCCAGTAGAGATATATGGTAAAGGCTATGACATAGTAAGGGCAAAAGACTACAATGGAACTAGTGGCCTTGGCAAAGAAAAAATAGGAAGATGGGAACCTCTAATACCTACAGGAAGACTGAAACGTCTTGGGTTAGGATTAGGAACACTTGAATCAGGTGATCGACATACCACTATACACTCGGGTGAGAGAGTGAATGCTTTTGAAGGTGTTGAGACAACTGAAGACCCCTTTACCAAAATCAACTCACATGAATGGGAATTTGGATCCCAACACTCCTTGAGTGACTGTTGCCTTGACAAATTGTTCCTTGAATCTAGAGGACCTAATTTTGAAGAAAGATTCTAGAAAATGTTTAAAATTGATCCCACACAAAATAATGACAACCCTAAAATCCTGAGGAACAGAGAAGACTAGGATAGACTCTTTTGCTCAAGGAACAATGACAAACCTGAATTATCTTCTAGCCCCAGTGACCATCCTTCTGCCAGACCGTCCAACCATCTGACAACAATGACCCTCACTTGGAATCATTTGACTTGCCACATGACACTACCGACCCTAATGCCAGTCCATTCATCCCTTATTTTGACAATGAGTATGAATCAAGTGAAGGGGAATATTGGATAGAATCTGATGTGGAGTTGGATGATGACAATTTTATCTTTAACCTCTCTGAATCCATTGGCATGCTTTATGTGTTCTCTCCACCATTCACCAATACTGATGATGGTATTTCCTTAGTCTTCCCACAACTAATTTATTGGGATCAACAAGGCCCGCCAGTTATGGACATATTTCATAATGATGAGGCCATTGCAGAATTCATGGGACTACGTGAGGGTATACCAAGTGGAGACCACAAGGCTAGATTTTCTATTGACCTAGACTGTACAACCTACTTTGGGGAGACTGTTCCATCCTCTAGTTGCAAAATGAAGAATAAAAATAAAACAAAAAATGACACGTCTTTAGGTGAAAACCAAAAGGCACCTTATGATGATAAAAAAGTAAAAATAAAGGACGTATCCGAGGGTGAAAACCTCCCCGAGGTGCCCAAGGATGGAGGACTGGACATTTTCCTTGTCACTCAAGAAAATTCGGCAATGCTTATCGAAGACACCATCGAAGTCAATATAGCTACTACAGAGGACCCCAAAATGGTTCTCTTTGCCGCATCCCTGACAAAAGAAGAAAAACTAGAATTCCAACAGTTATTTTGAGAATGAAAGGTTAACTTCTCATGGTCTTATGCCAATATGTCGGGACTGGATCCAGAGTTAGTATTGTACCACCTGCCTTTGTTGCCTAATGCTAAGCCAGTTAAACATAAGTTGAGAAAGATGCACCCACATATTACATTGCTTGTCAAAGCTAAACTCAAGAAACTGTTAGACGTGGGTTTTATAAGGTCAATACACTGTGCATATTGGATATCCAATCTAGTACTTGTCACAAATCCAAATGGCCAAATCTGCATTTGTATAGACTTTCATGATCTTAACAAGGCATGTCCAAAAGATGATTTTTCATTGCCAAATATAGACATTATTGTTGACTCACAGCAGGATATGAGATGTTGTCTCTTATGGATGGTTTCTCAGGTTATAATCAGATTCGGATCGCCCCCGAGGATCAGCACAAAATGATATTCACATGTCCTTGGGGTACTTATTGTTGGAACGTAATGCCTTTTGGTCTTAAGAATGCGAGTGCCACATATCAAAGAGCCATGACAACAATATTCCATGACATGATGCATGCACTAATGGAAGATTATGTGGATGACCATTTGGAAAAATCATTGACATGCAAAGATCATCTCAAGGTACTAGACAAAATTTTCAAGATGCTGGAAGAATACAAGGTCCGTTTGAATATGAAGAAATGTGTTTTTGGTGTGATGTCGGGCAAACTTTTGGGGTACATAGTTTCTCGTAGAGGCGTTGGAGAAGACCCCGCTAAAGTGAAATCTATATTAGACATGTCCCCACCCAAAGGGATCAGTGAATTAAGGACATTACAAGGTAGACTACAATCCATTTAGCACTTCATTGCACAACTTGTAGAAAAATGTCAACCATTTCAGTATCTCTTGCGCAAGGGCATCCCCTTTGTGTGGACAGATAAATGTCAGGAAGTCGTTGAACAAATTAAACAATATTTATTATCACCTCTAATCCTCATGCATCCCATTCAAGGAAAAACTTTGATTTTATACACTTTTGCAACTACCTCAGCACTGGGGGCATTGCTGGCACGAAATGATTATGAGGAAAAAGAACAGGCCATATACTACATCAGTCGCATGTTGGTTGGATATGAACTCAACTACACATCCATTGAATGTACTTGTCTTGCAGTCATCTTTGCCACCCAAAAGCTAAGGCATTACATGTTAAATCATAAGACACATTTAGTGGCAAAGATTGATCCTTTGAAATATCTTCTAAGTCGTGCAACATTGACATGTTGTCTAGCAAAATGGGTTATGATCTTGAGTGAGTATGACATACAATATGTGGAATGAAAGGCCATAAAAGGAAAAGTAATAGCAAACCAATTTGCAGATGCACCTGTACCAAGCAATCATCCCCTCGTAGCATATTTTCCTAATGAGTCCATATTTCATACAAAGCCTAAACTGCCTTAGAAACTGTACTTTGATGGATCTCACACCAGTCATGGCTCAGGAGCAGGTATACTATTTATCACCCCACAAGGGGAATCCATCCCTAAGTCATTTTGTATTGCATTTCCATGTACAAACAATATAGTAGAATATTAAGCACTCATCACAAGACTCTGAATGGCTGTAAAATGGAAAATCATAAACCTTTAGGTTTTTGGAGACTCTCAATTGGTCATAAATCAAGTCAACGATGAATATAACACCAAAGATGAAAAGTTAATGTCATACAAACACATGGTTGACAATTTTCAAACATATTTTCACATGCTTGCTTTTGAACAAATCTCGAGGGCACAAAATAAGGTTGCAGGCGCAATGGTGACCATTGGCTCTCTCCTAGACATTCCTAGCAATGTGCCACTGTTTGAATTTTTGGTGGAACAACTATTAGTTCCTGCATATGACATCCCAGAATCGGAAATGGTTTGCGAACTTGTTGGTCCCAGTTCCCTATGGTATCAAGACATATACGACTACCTTCACTCCCAGACCCTTCCCCCAAACCTGTCCAATAACTAGCGAAAATCCTTTATCTATAAAGTCATCTAATAAACCATCATCAATGACACCCTTTACTACCGTAGCTTTGAAAACACCCTTCTTCACTATCTTGACACTAATGAAGCAAGAGCAACCTTACACAAGGTACATGAGGGTATATGTGAATCCCATTTGAGTGGCCCGACTTTATCCAAAAAGATTACGAGACTTGGGTATTACTGGCCGACAATGGAAAAGGATGCTCTTTAATTTGTGAGAACATGTCATAAATGTCAAGTACACAGTGATCTAATTCACGTGGAAGTGCAAGAGCTTTGTCCAATCACTTCTCTATGACCCTTTGCACAATGGGGACTCGACCTCGTGGGAAAAATCCATCCTACCTCATCCAACGGTCATAAATTCATCATCACCGCTATTGAATATTTTACCAAATGGATTGAAGTCGTTCCCCTCACTTACATAACCGACAAGCAAATTTCTAAATTCATCCTCAACTACATAATTTGTTAGTATAGTGTCCCACAATCCATCATCACAAACAACAGTCGTCCCTTCAAAAATCAGGACGTCTGTGAGCTGTGTGAATGCTTTCATATCCAACACCATTTCTCCACACCCTATTATCCCCAAGGAAACAATCAAGTTGAGGCGTATAACAAAACAATTATCAAAATTCTTAAAAAGACTATGAATGATGTTGGTCGTGATTGGCACATACAACTCAACCCTGCTTTGTGGGCCTACTGCACCAGCATTCACACACCCACTGGAGCCACTCCATTTTCCTTAGTCTTTGGAGCCAAAGCTATCCTGCCCATAAGGTTGAAATCCTGTCCTTACGAGTCTCCATGAAGGGCTTGATTGATGATGAAGAATACCGACAGTCTAGACTGCATGAATTGGAAATGCTGGATGAACGTAGACATAACGCCATGAACCACTTACAGGAATATCAAAACTGTCTTTGCAGAAGCTACAACAATAGAGTAATGACTTAAAAATTTGACATTGGCTATTTGGTTCTAATGAAAAATCCTAAGAATCAGTCTGACAAAGAAAATCCTGGCAAGTTTGAGCCCAATTGGCTAGGCCCATACATCGTCATTGCCTCATTTGGTTATGGCGCATATTAGTTGTCTACTCTGGACGGTGAACAGTTAATAGAACCCATCAACAGTCTGCATCTTCAAAAATTCTATACATAGCATTAGAAAAGCCTGGCTGAAAACCATTAAAAATACAAAAAAAATGATCACCTTGATGAAAACCTGGCAAACAAGCGTCTTGGTGACACCAACAAAAAAAAAAGACAAAAAAAGAGAGAAAAAATTCATCCAATAGTGAAAACTTGGTAAATAGGCGCTTTGGATAAGTACCATGGTGAAAACTTGGCAAACAAGCGCCATGTGTAATTAGTCATCGCTTTGCCATCTACTGTCACTCTATCTACCCTGGACAATAATAAACATCCACTTTTCTGACATTATTACGACATTCAGCTTGACATCATGCCATTTCTTTCCATGGCCGACAATGGTTGACATTAAGTCTCGCATACTGTCCACTATCCATACTGCGCACGTCCTTTCCATCCCATTCCACTTGGATCGTCCTAGGGGCAACCTTTTATCATGTGACTATAGTGGGTATCACATAGGGTCTTGACAATCGAAAAAGTCCTGAAAAGAGATCTAAAAATTAGAAAATGTCCTATAAAAATCCATAAAAATATAAAATGTCCTAAAAAAATCCATAAAAATCATAAAATTTCATGAAAAGATCCATAAAAATCTTAAAATGTCCTAAAAAATACATAAAAATCATAAAATGTCTTGAAAAAATCCATAAAAATCATAAAATGTCCTAAAAAAAATCCATAAAAATCATGAAATGTCCTGAAAAAATCCATAAAAATCATAAAATGTCTTGAAAAAATCCATAAAAATCATAAAATGTCCTAAAAAAAATCCATAAAAATCATAAAATGTCCTGAAAATTTCCATAAAAAATCAGAAAATGTCTTGAAAAAATCCATAAAAATTAGAAAATGTCTTGAAAAAGCAATCTAAAAAAATCAAAACATGTCAAAAAGCACAAAAACATCCAGATAACACTCAAAAATCCCAAAAATAGAGTTAGAGTCAATCAGGTCAGTCTTTGTCCTTGTCAAATTACATTGCCTCTGTGACTAGACGTAGGCAAGGCCATCTATTGATGTGCTCTCGAGGCAGTAGGTCAGTCCTTAGGCGTTGTCAAATAAAATTATGATTCAACACTTTGTCATTTCAACAAAGTCGAGAGTCGTGTCAAACTACAAGGTCTCTGCGCATTTGCTACGTAGGCAAGGCCATCCTCATTGTGCCCCCGAGGCCCCCTAGGTTCAGTCCCTTAGGGTTCATCGGGTCAAGTCAAAACATGTTGGTTCATCTTCAATATGTCAATCCCATCCCTGTCACACTACGATGTCTCTGAGTGTACACCATCTGCCGATGATCTCCAAGGCCACCTAGGTCCGTCCTTTAGGGTTCTTCGCATACGTCAAATAAGTCAGCCATAGTCACACTTGAACACAAGATAGTCCTTTGCACGTCAACATTCAAATTGTGAACCAACAAACAACATAGTCCAATCAGTCATCAAGTCAAACATCGGTCAAATTGCCAACACGATGTCAACCTAGTCACTTTATGGTCCCCTTCAAGATGTGTCCTTGGAATTGGACCCTATCAAAACAACATTTTCCTTTTTAGGATGCGTCTTTCCTGATGATAGGATCCATTGCATAGTCATTGGCCTTTTCAAGATGTGTCCTTCCTGATGACAGGCATCGTCAAACCGTCAAAACTGTTAGACAATCAAATTGTCAAACCATCAAGCAATCAACCTTCGACAAACAAATATTGGCAAACATATTGAATGGCTATTGATTTTGCTGATCTATTTTGTCTTATCTTTTTATTGTTTTATCTCTTGGTCATGTTACTAGCTACCTCGAGGATGTCCCATGAAGGATTTAGAGGTGTGATGACGTCTCATGACCTATTTTTCATTGATTGTTGTCTTTGGTTTGTCTTGACAAAAAGATTGGGGCAACTTAGCCCTCAGTATGAGTTAAGATATTCCTTATCTGTGACTGTCTATTTTTCGCAAGTGGATGAGCTTGCACACCTTGGTCTATGTCATATCATGGTGTTTGTTGTCCATTTGTCACATTTTACTGCCCAATGATGATTGTGCAATGTCTATGATGTTATTTGGCAGAATATTGAAGTATTCCTTTTTCCTCCTGACATCCATGTCTTCCACGCTAACATTTCCTCTATTCCTTCGTCCTCTCATCTTCTCATCCATTTCAAGAGCACACTCATGTTATTTCAACCCACCTGTCCTCTCAAGGGGGCATACCACCCTCCTCGTCATCCTTCCTCTCCTCACTTTCACACTGGGGCATATTTTTGACTTGTTTTCTTTGACACAATGCGATAAACTACATTATGTCAAAGAGGGGAAAAATGTAGACACATAAAAATTGCCTTGACTTGCAAACCATATTTTCTATGATGACCATGCTTCTCCCTCGCATAATTAAATCATTTGATTATGTCCTAATGATTTATAATTATTCCTCGATGATTATTTAAATAAATAATTTACATTTATTTAATACGTCACTAATCAACCACTAAAGCAACCACTTGGTGTAATTACTTTGCCTATTACAGTCGGGGTGGCTACTTTGCAAACTCCTATTCATGTCATGCCTTATGAACTTTCATACAACCTTCTTCTAGGTAGACCATGGATTCATGAGATGAATGCAGTGCCTTCAACCCTCCATCATAAAATGAAATATGTCTATAATAATAAAATTTATCAACTTGAAGCTGATCTCGAGCCTAAAAGTTTCTTGCATCTTGCAAACGGAGCTACAAGTCCTCTTGAATGACATTAATTCCAACATCCAACATAGATCCTCTTCAAATTGAACACAACAATAGGGAATGGCAATCTAGATTCTTTGGTGACGATTGGGGATCCTTAGAATTCACACCATCATTTATGGGAAACTACATATTCTCACAAAAGATAGACAAACAACTAGATCAACCACCCATCATGTCAACGCAAACCTCGAATAAATTTTCACAAGCATCCACCTCAACCACTTTAGACAACAACACACCCTCCACAACAATCCCTGACAAACACAATAACAAACAACCTCTCGATTCCAAAACACTCCAAAAGCTTTATGGAAAAGGGTATGAATTCATGAAACAAATTGGGTACAATGGAAAAGGTTGTGGTGCTCAAGAGCAAGGCATCCACAACCCTATAGAGCTTAACACCCAACAAACAACTCATGGTCTTGGTTATTATTGTTTCACCGAGATCAACAAGCCTTCATATAACATCAATACTATCACACAAGATTCTTTCAAAACTCTTCCTTATTCACATCAATAACGTTAGTTGTTTCTCCTTTCCATGTAATAGTTGTAGGATAATTCTATTCTCACTATTGCATGTCTTGCATCCATCACAAGGAGTAGCATACCGTCATCTACTTCAGGCTCACCTTTGTTCTACATAATTGGGGGGAAAATTGTTAGAAAGCCTTATTCTAGTATGTCACTTGTCGTTGTCTCTTTCGACTTCTCGTTAACCTTTCATGAACATTTAAGAGCAAGCTTGAGATGTGGACGACATGTCTTAAGATTGACTCGCATGTGACATACTCTCTTACTTTCTCTTCCCTTAACATGATGCATCCTAACTTTGAAACATATGACTTGGCATAGGGCTTTCCTAGTTGACTCTCATGTCTTGTTTTTTTTGCATTCATTTTCTTTTCTTCTCCACTTTCAAGTAATTGCTCACAAAACAATATGTAGCAATTCCTTTAAAGTGGGGGGCATACATTACCATTATTTCATTTGCATTCTTAACAAAGCGTTGTCGTTTATGTGATGCGTTTGTTACTTTGTGGATGACATTGGGTGTGATGTCTTTCATAAGTGTGATCTATCTCAACATATTGCATTCCTCTTGGTGGTTTGATGCGACACACTGCATCCCCTAAGTTGCGAATATACTATTCTTTGATTGGTCCTCTTTTGGAGACATTAGACACAATGTTCCCTAAGTGATTGACCTTGCATAAACTGAACAAGACCCCTTTGAACAATATTTCACATTACATTTTTGCATTTTATACTGTTGCATTTCTTGGCCACCTTGCATAACACAACTTGCATGCTTGTTGTGCCATCCTATTTTGCTTAAACAAACATTTGCATTTCCTTTGGCTTTGTGGTGCCTTGATAAAGTTATTGAAAGGGTATAGCTTTAGCATGGTTGAGTAGGAAGCCCAACTAGCGGCATGACTTTTCCCCATAGCCACCTTTGTGTTTGTGAGTGCATACCAACTAGCGTATATATCTTACTTTTTGGGCTTTCTCACCCCACGGACAACTAGTTCTGTGGCCCTAGAGTGAGTACATATTTTCCATATCATTCCTCTTTCTTCCTTGCCTTTACATGATTTTGTATCTTGGGGGCTTGGCATACATGTGGATCTCTCTTGAAAGGCTACTTTAGTGTGAAGAAGCAAGTTCCTCTCACTAAAGTGGGGGCTTAATGTGCTGTAGAAAAATGGACCCTTTGCTTGATATGGGATTAATTCATAATAAATGGACTTAATGAGGCCCTAATTTAGTGTTGTGAGGCATTTTATGTGTCCACACTAGGTCTTGGACCCTTGCAAACCAAATAATATGTGTCTATTAACATCTTGTAAAGGTGTTGTAAAGTCTTGTAAGATGCTTTCACGCTTTTCTAGACTTAATTAACCTATTTCTTCCTAATTCAATATTATAATAACATTATTACATCAATCTAGAAGATTCTTAATGTGAACTTAATGATAAACTAGTGTTGTAATGTGAATTACACATCTACATTGGTTTTTGTGCATTTATAGGCTATGTGGACCTTATTTTAGTGTTGTAAAGTACATTTAATTACACTTTCACATTGATCTATGTGTCCCAAGCCCTATTCAACATTTACATCATCACCAACATGTCCTATTTTACCCATATTGTGCATCTAGAGGCTTTAATTGATCAAACACCCGACAAGATAGCAATCTAAACCTTATTTCTTGTCTCCTAAGCTTCGTAGGTTTCAGAATGGACCCTATGTGACCCATTCGCCATGCTTGGTGAATGAGTCCCATCCAGGTGGGACTCATTCACCATG
Organism: Sequoia sempervirens; assembly: GCA_007258455.2. NCBI lineage: Eukaryota > Viridiplantae > Streptophyta > Pinopsida > Cupressales > Cupressaceae > Sequoia > Sequoia sempervirens. The sequence continues at coordinate 200,391,710 of VDFB02193867.1, forward strand.
CCTGGCGAATGAGTCCTATCTGGCCCCATTTTGACCCTTGAGCGGGAAAAGGTGAAATTTAAAGTTTATTTTCACTTTATGTCGGCCTGTGATGAGGTATAATTGGGTACTAAGGCATACTTGTCTATGTATTTTTACCCTCATTTTACATCTAATGTAAGTCATTATTACATCTCTCATCTTGAATTCATCATCCACTTTCTATATCAAGTCAGGCAACTTAAGGTTTCTCCATTAGAAGTCTCCAAGTTAGCATTCTAAAGCATTCAAGGGCTGAATCTACATGTATTGCAGTATAAATTCAAGATCAATCATCATTGTAAGGTAATATACTCCATTTTTGCATGTTTAATTACATTCTTTCATCATTTTGGTTTAATTACCTAAACAGGGTTTGACCAAGGCAAATCCCCATGCCTTAACAATCAATAATTCTTGTTTTGTTTTTTTGCAGATTTAGGTCCTTTGGAAGCTTGAGAATCATTGAAGATTTCATTCCAAGGTTATTCAAGTCATCCTCCTATCATTCAAGTCAAATCATCAAGGAAAAGTCACTTTCAGACCCGAATCTGACAATTTCAAGAGCAGAGACCTATAGGAAGTAGAAATATAGATCTAACTCCTCATAATCTTCCTTTGATTTTCTAGATTTTTGTAGGTGGATTGATTCGCCACCCTTGGTGAACGAGTCCCACCTGTAGGCCTGAAAATTGATTTTCTGAGATTTCAACTCCTGATAGTCAGAAACAGGTTTCTGGAAGATTTTAGTAGAAGTAGGACTGATTCGCCATGCTTGGCGAATGAGTCCCAGTGGCCATGTACAAAAGTTTCAGAGACATTCCATAACCTTCTAATGAATTCATTCTATCTCCAGGTGTACTTTGTTCAATCTCATTAAATTATGTTTCCATTTATCTAAGTTTCTATTTCATGTCTGCACATCACATTGTGTTTTCAAACAAAGCATAAATTGCACTTTAACATTCATTTTAGATCATTTTAACCAGTCAACTGCATTTATTTAAATTCATTTACATCATATCTCATTTCATACATCCTAATTTGAATGTCACATAAGCATTTTAGGATCTAATCTCTCTCCTTTTGGGTGAAAAATCCTATAAGAGTTAGAGTCCATTGGGTCCTAAAATCTATGTTTCACAAGGTGTCCAGAAAGAGTTTCTAAACCAAGAAATAACAATCCTAAATTTCAAAAGAAGTTATTATGCTGCTGATGAAGGAGTGACAGATGATGAGTCTGATAAAGGAAATGGAAGTGAGGACGAATGGGTATTTATTGCTATCAAGGAAAATAATCCCGTGTCTACTAAATCTGCTAGTTGTACAAATGTGGAGAAAGCCCTAGTTGCTCGAGTTGAAGAGAAAGATAAATGGGTGATTGATAGTGGATGCTCTCATCACATGATAGGAGATAAAAGTAAGTTTGTGAGCTTGGAAAAGTATGATGGTGTTGTTGTGAGATTTGGTGATAACACAACTGGTGTGATCCGTGGCAAAGGATGCATTTCTCTTGATGGTAAGAATAATATTGATGATGTCCTATATGTGGAAGGTCTGAAGCATAATCTTTTAAGTGATGGAAAAATAGTTGATAAGGGTTACAATCTTCAGTTCAAGGATGGAAAGTGCAGAATATTGGGGTTTTTCGAAAATGTGATTGCATCAGGTACAAAAGCAAGAGGTAATATCTTTCATTTGAATGTTGCTAGTGAAAGTTGTTTGATTGCTCGAGTTGATGAAAGTTGGTTGTGGCATGGAAGAATGTGCCATGTAAACTTTGATAATATTATCAAGATAAGTTCTACTCAGGCATTTAGAGATATTCCTAAGTTGATGAAACCTACTAATGCCATATGCAAGGAATGTCAATTGAGGAAACAAACTAGAATTTCATTTTGGAGCAAACACCATAATTCAAACGAATTGTTGGATCTTGTGCATACTGATTTGTGTGGTCCTTCTAAAGTCAGAAGTTTACAAGGTTACAGGTATTTCATGTTGCTTATTGATGATTATTCAAGAATGATGTGGGCTACTTTCTTAAGGGAGAAATCTGAAGCTTTGGAGAAGTTCAAGATCTTTAAGGCTATGGTTGAGATAAAGACTGGTCTGAATATTAAATGTCTGAGATCAAATAGAGGTGGTGAATTCACTTCCGATGAGTTAATTCTTTTTGTGAAGTGCATGGAATAAAGAGATAATTATCTGCCCTATGGACCCCTCAGCAAAATGGAGTCGTGGAAAGGAAGAATATGACAGTTCAAGATGCTGCTAGAACTATGATGTTGGAAGGAAATGTTCCTCATATCTATTGGAGAGAAGTTGTGAGTTCTATTGTTTACATCCTCAACTGGGTACAAGTCAAAGGTGATACTAGTAAGACCCCTTTTTAGCTATGGATTGGTCATAAGCCTACTGTTAGATATTTCAAAATCTTTGAGAGTAAATGTTATATCAGAAGAGATGACGATTTAGGAAAGTTTGATACTAGGAGTGATGAAGGAATCTTTTTGGGCTACTCTATTAAAATCAAGGCCTACCAGTGCTACAATAAGAGATTGAAGAAAATGGTTGAAAGTGCAAATGTTAAGGTTGATGAAGACATAGCTAGACCATCCAAAACCTGTGGATATGATTCTGATGATCAAAATGACAGTACAAACAAAGGAAATTAAGTTCAGACTTCAAATCAACTTCAAATAATTCTGGTGAATCAAGAAGATCAAGAGGAAGGAGAAAACAATGAAAGTGCAGAAGAGAGATCACAAGAGCCTGAAATTCAAGAATGCCCTAATACTCTAAGGTATGTAAGATTGAATCACTTAGACAATTAGATCATTGGTGATAAGAACAAAGGTGTCCAGACTAGGAGAAAGATTGCAGAAGAATATTGTTTGATTTCAAAGACTAAGCCTACTAATGTGAATGAAGCATGTAAAGATGAACATTGGGTTGAAGCAATGAAAGAGAAGCTACAAAAAATTGAGAAGAATGATACATGGATTCTTGTTCCTATACCTAAGGATAAAAATTTCATTGGAACTAAATGGGTCTTTAGAAACAAATTGAATGAGCAAGGTGAAGTGGTTAGAAACAAAGCAAGATTAGTGTGTAAAGGATATTCACAGATGGAAGGAATTGATTTTGAAGAGACCTTTGCTCCAGTTGCTAGAATTGAAGTTGTGAGATTGTTTCTTGCTTATGCTACTTACAAAGACTACAAGGTTTATCAGATGGATGTCAAGTCAACATTTCTAAATGGCGAGTTGGAAGAAGAGGTGTATGTTGAGCAACTAGATGGATTTTAGTTGATTGATTAAGGTGATATGGTTTGTCGGTTGAAGAAAGGACTGTGTGGACTTAAGCAAGCTCCTAGAGCTTGGTACATCAGATTGGATAAGTATCTGCTGAAGCTTGGATTTAACAAAGGTACTGCTAATAGTAATTTGTATTTCAAGAATGATGATAAATATTTGATTGTAGAAGTTTTTGTTGATGATATCATTTTTGGAGGAGATGATAGTTTGTGCATGAAGTTTGCTAATGAGATGTAGAGTGAGTTTGAGATGTCAATGATTGGAGAGATGAAATTATTTTTGGGATTACAAACTACTTAGTTAGACAAAGGGATCTTTATATCTCAGTCCAAGTATGTGAAAGAATTGTTGAAGAAATTTGGTGTGGAAGATTCAAATCCAATTGGTACACCCATGGCGACCGGATGTAAGTTGACAATAGATGATGATTCTCTGAAGGAAAATCATACTAGATACAGATCAATGATTGGTGGATTGTTGTATTTAACTCAAAATAGGCCTGATATCATGAATGTGGTATGTATTGTTGCAAGATTTCAAGCTGATCCTAAAGAATCTCATGTGACTGCTGTGAAGAGGATTTTCAAATACTTGAAGGGGACAGTTGATTTTGTCCTATGGTATCCTAAATCTGTTGATCTTACTTTGAGTGCCTTTACTGATGCTGATTGGGCTAGTGATGTGAATGACAAAAAGAGTACTAGTGGTGGTGCATTTTTCTTGGGAAAGAAGTTGATTTCATGGTTAAGTAAAAAGCAGAATGCCATTTCTTTATCTACTGCAGAGGTCGAATACATTGTTGCTGCTAACAATTATACTCAAGTATTGTGGATGAAGCAGATGTTGAAGGATATCAAAGTTGTGTATGATGAGCCTATTGCTATATTCTGTGATAATTCAAGTGCTATTAACATTTCTAAGAATCCGGTGCTACAATCAAAGACCAATCATATATCTATCAAGTTTCACTTTTTGAGAGAGAAGATGAGTGAAAAAGAAGTCAGATTGGAGTATGTGCCTACTAAGGAGCAGATTGCAAACATCTTTCCCAAGCTGTTGCCTAAGGATACTTTTGAGTATCTCAGAGGGAAGTTAGAGGTGATTACCCTTCCTAATCAGAACTAAGATGCATTGCTTTGCATCAATCCATGATTTTCATAGTCACATCTTGATCCAGATTAATGTTGTGGTGGCTACTAGTCAGGGGGAGTAGTCAGATGTTCAGATGCTCAGATATGTGGTTTAGAGCTTAGAGATATTTTTCATTGATGTCAAAGGGGGAGAAGAGTCATGTGAAAATCTGTGAATTATTTGAGGAAGAAGAGTCATGTGGGAGAAGAGTTACTGAGGAGAAAAGAGTCATAACCTAAGGGGGAGTAAGTGTTGAAGATAGTTGGTTGATGGTGTTTTTCACATCATGTATCGCCATCAATGCCAAAGGGGGAGATTGTTGGATATTGTGCTTGTGTTGCTGATATGTGGTTGTCATTAATGTCAACACTATTAGTATTAATACATTTGAAGCTGTATATGCCGAGGATATTGAGAAAATTGTAATGAAATGAGTTGTAGGTTGTCAATGGTGAAGTGAAGTTCAGTTTTTCGGTGAGTTCAGTATGTTGATGATAAGAGGTTGTGGAATAAAGGGTTTCTTGTCGAGTATATCTAGTTTATCTGTGTTGAGTTTCAGAGATATGCGTGAAGATTTGTATTTTGATAGTCTTTTTGTTACTTCAGTTTGTGTTCCTGAATGAAGATGATGTGATTTTAGTTGGTTTAGTTGTTGTGGATGCTTCTCTGGTGATTCATGATGTTTGTGAATGTTTCTAGATCATGCTCTATTTGTATTGCATGTCCACATTGATTGTTGTGCTCGTGATTCGAGATTTTCTCTTTTGTGTTCATGTTATTAGTCGGCAAGGTGTTTGTAGCGTGTTGTGGATCTTCGAGGAATAATTTTTGAAGGTGGTTCATAGTCGAAGATGTTATTTTGGGTCTTCACTATGTTGTGGCTGACCTTGGTTGATTCACATTAATAATTGTTATTGATTTGGGCTGATAGTTTATATTCATTTTATTATTTTCTTGAGGCTGACATGTAGCGATTTAATTTCCTATTGCGGATATATATAAGCAATTGTTTATTTCATTTGAGGTGTGCCGAATGCGTGTGTGCGTGAATAATATTCTAAATAATTTGAAGGTAGAGCAGAGTGTGAAGAAGAGTGAAGAAAAATGAAGAAGCGTACATGTGCTTAACTGGAACTGTGATAAGGCATTAACAAATGTTATTTTATCAATTCAAATCCTTGCGGATGTAATCTGAATGTTTCTATAAGACAGTGTGCCTTCCTTTGGGTAGTAAGCCTTGTTGTAATTAAGCAGTGAGCTCTAGGTAGTGCGCTTGAATGCATGTGCATTCCCCATTTCATTCTTTATACTTTTAACAATGTATAATCTTGTGGATTGACCTCCACTATGGTTTTTCCCCTAACAGGGTTTCCACAAAAACAAATCTTGGTGTTATGTGTGTTTCTAATGTGTTGTTGATTTATGCTTTCATGTTTAATAATTAGATCTGAGAATAAGGTTAATAAAGTTAATAAGTTTGAAATTCTGTGACAACTGATTCACCCCCCTCTCAGTTGTCTGCCCTTGTGTTGCCAACAAGATTATGGTAGAAAGACTCACAGACTGTGCCATTGTTCAACCTTTATGCTTTTGTTAAGCTATTTGATTAACTTTATACTGTGTCATTATTGAACATTTGAATGGTTCATTTGCAGAACTTTTATAATTTTAATGCAAGTTTACTGGTTTAGATCATGTCTTTTGACTCCCCTTTTCAGTGAATGGGTGTGAAAATTATTTTATGTCATTGAATGCGTTGTTCATGCTTCAATCTTTATTTTATGTCATTCTAGGATATAGCAAATTGCTAAATGGGTCCTTAGATTGTATACAAAAGATAGATCTATCGTGCCTTTTATCTAAATTCTGGCGCATCGCCTTAGTTAGATCTTTTACTTTTATATTTGCTTCATTTTCCCATTCCAAAAAACCAATTACAAAAGAAGCCGACTTCTTTAAAAATCTGGAGGTTACTTAGTTTAGTGCAATAAGTCCCCCATAAACTGAGTTTCCCACAAAGGGCTGTTACCTTGCCAATTTTTGGCATCAACAAAATTAATTAAAAATAAGAAACATAATCCAATCTTAACAAAAATTATATATTTGGAAACTAGACATCATGTTCTATAATGGGTTTTAATTTCATAGATTAATTAGGAAAAAATGTCCATCAACTATATTGCCAAAGTTGGACATATCTCTTGAACTTGCCTTAGTTTTTTAGTTGCAGGTCAAAGGGTAAGGGTCAGGTTGCCAAGCCTTTCCTAAGCCTAAAACCGAGGTAGCATGTGGTTTGGGAATTCAAAATTTTAGAAACGCGTACATGTTATGAAATGCATACACATTTTAAAATAGAAAATGAATATGACAGTTATTTATTTAAAAAATTAAATACTTTTTAGAAATGTGTATGCGTTATAAAACACGTATGCGTTATATAACGTGTGCGCATTTCTTAGTGCGTACTCAAAGCATAACGCACACATGTTTTTTATTTAGGCTCGAGTACCCGTTGCTAAGCGAGTACACATTTTTTTAATAATGCGTACACGTTTCCCTCAAGTATTTTTTTGTCTAAAACTTCCCCTCTTCGTGGAACCAACTTCTTGCTTTTACCCTAAACTAAGAAAGATTGAAATAACATTGGAGAATCTTGAATGTAGCACCATCCCTAACGACACCAAAAATGTAAGGCCTAAATAATGCTTAATAAACTTGGTGAAAGACACAATTTAAAGATGCTTCCTAACTGAATAGTCTACTTAACCCTTGTAAAGACTCCATTTAATTATCAACCAAGGCTAATGTAAGCCTGTGACGATGCTGGCACTATATGTGCATCCAAAGATTCTATACTTCCTATATCATCTAGTATAGGTGGTTGACACATGAAAAAGGAAATAACACATAAACTATAAAATAGGAAAAACGATTAAATATGGAACTATTGCTATGGGTACTTACAACTTAAGACTGTGACTAGTTCACTGTTAAAACCTGAACTTTGTAATGAACTTAACACTGCTAAATTTATCTCTCTGGAGGACAATGCATTGAGACAAAACAAAGCATGAAGCATAAGAAAAGATCTCATTCACATACAGGAAATGGGGAATCTAATTGACTGCAATAATGAAAGTATCTAATATAACAATAGAAATTAAAGGACAAAAATTAAAGTGGAAAATAGTTACCTTGAGTGGCCCTTTCTCAAGTTACTGTATCCATAGAATAAACTCAAATCTAAACTCCTTGAATTAACTGAACATAACAATAAACTAAAGCATCTTCATTGCAGATAACCAGATTTCACAATCTGACAAGAATCTTCAGAGATATCCTATTCATGAAAGCATAATAGGAAACTAACAAAATACTGTTTGTGTATTGGAAAAACTATATCTATCTGAACATATCCATACACTATATCCACTCCTTAACCACTAAACTAACTATATAGATTTGGGGGAGGTTTAATAGAATGAGGACTAAAAAAAAAACTAAATGCAAATTACCACTCCCCTATGAAATAGAGAGTGACCAAGTATGTATAACTAAAATTATATATGAAAAGATGGAAGAACGTGATTAGGACTGAAACTTTGTTTCTAATGGAATAGCAGAGACGTGTACTATGGAAACAGTCACATTGGCTTCCCATCCAAAGAAGACTCCTTTTTTTTAGTTGTCTTATTAAATGGGACTTGGTGATTCACAATCATCCTCATTAATGAGTGCTCCCATTTTTGCAACTATCGCGTTCCTATTGTTCTGGAATTTCCCTTGCATCTCTGTTTGAAATCCTTTGGCTGTGGGGTGCGCTTCCTAGTTGCTACAAGTTACAATCTGCTCAATCTGACTTCTCGGTTGCAAGGAGTTAATTCATCTAACATATACACAATACTAATAACCATAAATTAAACATAGATCCATACTGCATTCCATACACACTCACACATTTAATCATGCAATTACCAACATATCATAATCATATTTCCATACATCAAAACTTGGTTCAAGTTGCATGAAAGACATAAAAAGATAGATAAGTTTAGGAATGTATATGAAATGAGTATCTAGAAATGTCTAAAAGCATGAACTAAAACAACATAAAACTAGCTAATACCTGGTCTCATCATGTTCGACTAAAATATTTCAAGGCATTACTTACCAAACATCAGAGATCAAACATATGGTTTAACTTCTACCTAAAGTTTAAAATAGACATTAAATGATATCCCAAATTTCAACATACGAAAACACAATGTTCCACTAATTTTTTTCAAGGCATTACTTGTCAGACATTGGAGATCAGACATATGGTTTAACTCTTACCTAAAGTTTAAGGTAAATGATGAAGGATATCCTCGAAGTCCGATACCTGACTTTGTTGACTCCAATATTTCAAAGGCATTTTATAGTGGACATCGGGTGTTGGGTGTATGACTTAAGTTTTATCAAAGAATCTTTCAAGGGAGATTGTCGATGTTCAATATCTAAAAATCCAAGTCAATTGGCAAAACTCTTAAGGCAAAAAGACATTAATTGAGGAAATGCCAACCCTCTTTTTGAAATGAGGCTAAAAGGGAAACCTAGCACCCAATGTGATGACATCATAAATATCATCAATCAATATGTTGGGGAAAATGTGATTTGGTGGGTCAAAAAAAGAAAAATAAAAGAAAACAAATGAAAAACAAAAATTACAAAAGGGGAAGAAACAAAACGACTACAATACCCAATTGACTCGACGTGACAATGAGACCACACAAGAACAAGGCAAAACTAAAAATGAAATGGGATCAACTAAGTTTCAAGCTTACTTGGAATCATTGCAAGGAAGTAAAAGGTAGAAACAGATGCAAACAACAACGAGAAAGCACACAAACACTACCGCAAACTAGGTGGAAGCAATGTAATGACACCACTACAAAACGAGCATGAGAAATTGCAAGAACCATGGGTTAAAATCATGAAGGGGAGTTTGAGAAAATTGTAGAGCTTGTTGGTTATTTTCTCAACAATTCTCAAATGACAATGAAAAATCGCTCGACCTCACTTTAAAACCCATTTAAACGGTACATTAATGCTCAAAAAATGCGAAGCGACACAATTGAATGCTTTGACTAGCAGGAAAAATGAGACGCCAAGATATCATTACCATATGGCCTCAGGGGTTGGGAATGTCGCAACGAAAGCATCAAAGAGTGAAACTTTGAAATGGAGAACAATGACAACAAATAGATGTTAGGAATCAAGCTCGAAAAGATGGCATACCAATCTTGAAAACATCAAAATTTTGACAAGTGAAAAAGCAAAAGGAGAAGGAGAAAGGAAAGGAAGGAACAATAGAGAAACAAGGAGAGAAAAGGGAAAAGAGAAAGCAAAGAGAAGAAGGAGAAGAAAAAGGAGGGGGTCCCCTTTTTGTTAGAAAATAAAATGGAGTGTGGGTGCAAGGCACAACACTAAGAATGACCAAGTCCAAACAAAAGGCAAAAACATATAAAGGACAAACCCTGATCATAAATAAACAAAAATGAAATCACAAAACAATAAGAGCAATACTTGTAAGAGGGAGTCATGGTCATTAAATTAGCCCCATATATTAACAGGAATAAAACTATCATCAATAGACTTCTAACCAATAAGAACACTCTCGTCCTACTCTTCAACACACTCTACTGAAAGAAAAATAAAATAAATCCAAACCCTGAAAAAACTTACCAAAATCCAACCAACGAAAAACACCATCCCCTTAATTCGTAACAATGAATTAAAAGAAATTTGTGCACCCAATACGCAATGATCTTTAACACTAAAATGAAAAAAGAATATAATATAATTAAAATTAAATTTATTATATATCAGGTACGTACCGTGAACCTCAAGCAAATTTAAGTCGGTATCCGGTGTATCCTTGTTTGCTCCATTCGGTAGGAGCCTCGAGGGCGCGCATATGAGGATTCACTGCTGACGAGATCGCTCTCCTTTTAATGAGAGGCGTGAGTTTTCTTTATTTCTCTTGCGCTTCCCTTGTAATTTTCACAAGCGGCTCCCCCTTTCCTCCTGTCCTGCGTTTTCGTTTGTGTATTGTGTAGGGCGCCATGGTGCCCCCCGTGACAGGGCCAGGGCAGAGCACTCATTCATCAGTGCAGTTCCTGAACAACGTTCTCTCCCAAAGGGGCCCTTCCGCCCTGCCCTACGATGAAGATGTGAAATGGCTCATCAGGCAGCATCTGGTCTCTGTGATTCAGGAATTCCCCAGCCTCTTGGCCACGACTGCAATGTTCAGCCACAACGATGGGAGAACGATGAATTTGTTGCAGGCGGACGGAACAGTGCCCATGTATTACCAGGATGTGATGTACAACATCCCTGTCATCATCTGGCTTTTAGAGTCATACCCCCGCCAGCCTCCGTGTGTTTATGTGACTCCCACAAGGGACATGATCATTAAGAGCGGACACCCACATGTCAACGCATCAGGTATGGTCTCAATCCATTATTTGCAAGCATGGGTATTTCCTAGCTCTAATCTTGTAGATCTAGTTAGGAATTTGAGCCTCATGTTTGGTCAGGATCCTCCCCTTTATACAAAACAGAGTGTCCCACGGACTAGGCCTTCCCCTCCTCCTCTTCATACTGCCCAATCTGTACAGATGAATCCAATCCAGAGTTCCCACATAACATCCACTTCATCGACTCATGGTCCTAATCCTAACGCCCAGGGTGCCCTTGTTAGACCCCCTGTACCTGCTCCCAGGGGCGGTTACCTTTACAACAACCATAGACTTCCACCCTCTCCTCAAAGGCCCCCCCATATGGAAGATCCATCGGAAGTTTTTAAGAGGAATGCCATCAATAAACTGGTAGAAATGCTGCATAATGACATGGCTGAATTGAGAAAAACAACGGAGGTAGAGATGGATGGATTGTTCAATACTCAAGCGGTATTGCGACAGAGAGAGGAGCAGCTTGAGAGCGGGTTAAGGGAAATGCAGGAGGAGAAAGAAGGGTTGGAGCAGCAATTGCAACTGACTCTAACAAACACTGATGTTTTGGAAACATGGTTGAGGAATAATGAGGATAAGAAGAAGGACGTTATCGATATTGATAATGTCTTTGAGTTTTGTGATGCTCTATCAAAGCAGATGCTAGAGTGCAGCGCTGCAGATCTGGCTATTGAAGATATTTTATACTCCTTGGATAAAGCTGTTCAGGAGGGGACAATTCCTGTTGATGCTTATCTAAAGAATGTGAGGGCACTGTCCCGGGAACAGTTCTTTCAGCGTGCAACTGCCGCAAAAGTTAGAGCTGCACAGATGCAGTCCCAGGTTGCTAGCATGGCATCTAGAGTCTCTTATGTTTCGTAATTCAAAGTTGTGAAAATTAAAACCCCCTCATAACATGGGGCTTGTGTATCAGATTTAGCTCTTTAATTTCTCACATCAAGTATGATTGTGAGGTACCATGTTGTAACATTGTAATGTAAGGCTTTGACACGAGTTAGTTATTTTACAGAATGTATCACATATTATTTGAAGATATGAGACAGAGAATGACAATAAAATTTAGGCATGGAGAGGGGAGGGCATTTCTGACGTTGATGAATAAGAGCAGAAGGTACCCGCTGGATTTGTGTGTCAAGCATGAAGTTACTGAACATATCAATAGGTTTAATTCTTGCATTTTGTCTTACATGTTGTATGAACCTTTTCAATTTATGTATATTCTAACCTGAATATAAATATATGTGTATCCTATTGTTATGTCCATCACAGCGTGGATCAAGTTTTGTTTGTAATTTACTATTCAGTGGTATACTGTATGACTTGAGTATATTTCTCACTTTTCTGCATGATGTTCAATCATTCATAAGTTTCTTTTATAAATCACATGTTTCTGGTTCTATTTGAGATTTTCTGGATTATGTATATGTGGGAATTGAGAATTGATTCAACTGTAAATGTGCTTACGGTATTTACATATTTACATGAGACTCTCTTTGTTTTTCAAATCGAAATTAAGATTCTAGAGAAATTGTAGGAGCCTAGCTGTGGCAACTTTTTTGTTATTTAGTCTCTGGACTCTGGAGTCTTGTATCTAGTCAACTTTCTAACCAAACCCGTTAGAAAACTTTTGAACAATAAGCTTACTACCAGTCTATCTGACATCCTAAACAATTTATTTAAAAATATCATAAATCCACATGTATATATGAAAATACAAAGTCAGATATGTGTAATGATGGTCTTCAGACAGGCTGGATACTTCCCACTATCCAAACCTCTTCAAATAATGTTACATTTTGTTTTTCCTAAAACGTTCAATGCTCATTGTTTTCTTTGATCTGAGAGTTTTTTCTGATATCTTCCCACTTAGATGAGTCTAGCTTGTGAGCAAGGAAACCTGGGGATGCATCCCCTGCTCTTTTCAAGTGTTCCCATACCAGGGACGTTCTGGGAACGTGGGGATGTCTTGGAAATGCCTCCCCCACCATTTTCCAAGTCTGACATCTCACGGGAAATGTCCCGGAGACAGCAGGAAACTTTGATGTTCTTGTTTAGAAAAGTTAATTTTTAGTGTATGATATTTTTAGAATCAACCATATAAACTTTGTATTGCATCAATGTTTCGGATCACTCCGGATCTATCATCAGAATGATAGTGAGCTGTAGGAGAACGGTTAACTGCAGACCAAGCCAAGATAAAAAGAGGGGGCAGAAAAGGGGAAGGCCACATGAGATTAAAAGTTTATATTAAAAAAAATTAAGAAATAATAAAAGATACAAATAAAAATAACCATAAAAAATATAGAATATGCATAATATGACTTATATGTAATATCTTATAATAAGTTTAAGTGACAAGTATATCAATGAGAATACCAAGCAAATAAGAAAAAATAAAAATGCATATAAGTCATATTATGCTTGGTATTCTCATTGATATATTTGTCACATAAACTTATTCTAAGAAATTTCATATAAGTCATATTATGCATATACATATATTTTTAATGGTAATTTTTATCTGTATCTTCTACTATTTCCGAGTTTTTTAAATATAAATTTTGAATCTCGTGCAGCCTCCTCCCCCTTCCTCCCCCTTCTTGTTGATGTTATTGTACAGCTTCGGTCATTACTTCCAGCCATCTCCTTTACTTTACTTGATAAATTAAATAATAGCTAAGAGGCTATTTAATTTATATGCATCAAGAGGCACTATTTTTATTAATAAAGAGTTGCATTGTATGAGGCCGACCTCTCTCTCCAGAAATTACTATTTTCCTCTAGGCGCAACTTTCTATGAATAAACATCATTTATTATTATTGGAGGCCGACTTGGAGATTCTTGAAGAGGTGCGTCTCCTCTCCACTCTTGTATTTATATTCGATGAGTTTCTCTCATTCATTATCATTCTACAATTGTTCTATCTCCAGTCTAAGGTGCGAATAAGAGGAAAAGAGCAGAGCAGTTTAGTCAATCTGTTATCAAAGTCTGAATTCTTCATTATTGTATTGCTGTGTGAGAATCAGACTATTGTGCATTCACTTGGCCTCATTATCGGCCTCATTGTAAAGGATTTTATCATTGTGATTCAATAATATAAGAGATTATTGGCTGGGTTTTTCTCCCTCAAGAGGAGGGTTTTCACAGGGTATCTGCTGTGTACTGTGTTGTTTTTTGAATTAATTTCTGTGTATTCAAATCTGTTCATTAAAATTAATATGGTATCAGAGTGGGTTTGAGAAGATCGTGATCAGATTTGATACTACAGCGATACTCCATTCTCTTCGTCTTAATTCTTTGTCTATCTCTACCTCAATCAAGATGGTGAACAGATTGAAGATCGAGGATAGACTCGAGGGAGCATCCAACTATACATCATGGAGGTTTAGGATAATGCTCACCTTAGAAGAGAATGATTTGGCTGAGTTTGTGGAGACCAAAGTTCCCGAACCTGAAGAGGAAGAAGAGAAGTTGCAATGGAGGAAGAAAGACATCAAGGCAAAGAAGTTGTTGGTTGATTCCGTCAAAGACCATATTGTTCCGATTGTCTCCAAGTTGAAGACTGCAAGGGAGATGTTCAAGACATTAGAGGAGATGTACGAAATCAACAACACTAGCCGGGCACTTACGCTGAAGCAACAACTTCACCATGTGAAGATGGCGAAAGGAGAAACAGTGATTGCCTACTTCATGAGGATTTCAGAATTGAGAGATCAACTCTCTATAATTGGTCATGTGGTCGATGATAAAGACTTGACGATGCTTGCTCTCAACGGTTTTCCATTATCATGGGAGTCCTACATTCAAGGAATTAGTGCAAGATCCAAACTTCCGAAGTTCAATCGCTCGAGGGCCGATTGCATTCAAGAAGAGTCAAGATTGGTGGCTAGAGGCGTTGGTCAAAGTTCATCTAATGAAGATATTCATGTTCTCGCCTCCCAAGCTTCGAAGAAGAAGGGAAAAGATGGAAAGAAAGGATTCTTCAAGAGGAATCGAGATAAAGGAAATGATGGTGCTCCCCCTTCCAAGAAAAAGAGAGATTTGTCCAAGATCCAATGCTTTAGGTGTGATAAGTTTGGCCACTTCGCTAAGCACTATCCAACTAGACCTAAGCAACAAGCCACCGTTGCAGATGTTGATGATGCTTCTTCGCAAAAGGACTCAAGTGAATATTTGTTCTACTCGGCATTGTCAAGTAGTGTACCTACTGACACCAACACTTGGCTGATCGACAATGGTGCTTCTAGACACATCACTGGTTTTAAGGAGCACTTATCAAGCTTGGTGGAGAGAGATTCTTCCGAACAAGTCATCATTGGAGATGATGCTAGCTACTCCGTAAAAGGGATTGGAACCTCTACACTTCATTTGGATTCGGGCATCACACTTCAGTTAAGCAATGTCCTTTTATGTTCTAGGAATCAAACGCAATCTCATTTCAATTTCAGCCTTAGAAGATAAAGGATATCAAGTTGCCTTCTCCAAAGGCAAAGTACTTGTGTGGATGGAGAATTCTAGCTTCAAGGATGCTCAAGTAATTGGAGTTAGACATGAAAGTCTTTACAGGCTTTGCACGCATCCTCTACAAGCATTGGTCCATGATTCTTCAAGTCTGTGATCTTTGGCATCGGAGATTGGCTCACCTACACTTCCGAGCCTTACCTATCATGGAGAAGATGGTGTCAGGTCTTCCTAAGTTCAATCAGGAGCATGAAGGAACTTGCAAAGGTTGTGCATTAGGTAAGAATATAAAAGCTCCTTTCCATAGTAGAGAAAATAGATCTAAGTGCATTTTAGACCTTATTGATTTTGATTTATGTGGACCTATGTCTGTTCTGTCTTCGAGTGGATTTTTGTATTATGTTTTGTTTATTGATGACCACTCTAGAAAGACTTGGATTTATTTTTTGAAAACTAAAGAGTCTGAGGAAGTGTTAAGAAGGTTTAAGGAGTTCAAAGCCTTGGTAGAGAATCTTTCTGGTAAAAGAATCAAGGTCGTCAGATCAGATAATGGTGGAGAATACACCTCTGGCAGCTTTAGGGATTTTTGTAGTGATGCAGGGATTAAGAGGGAGTTCTGTGTCTCCTATAATCCTCAACAGAATGGTGTTGTAGAAAGAAAGAATAGGATGATCGTGGAAGCAGCGAAGGCCATGATCCATGACCAAGATTTGCAAACCTTCTTATGGGCAGAAGCTTCCAGGACGGCTGTATATGTTCAGAACATAAGTCCTCACAAGGTCTTGGTTCAGAACATAGTCCTCACAAGGTCTTGGAGAATATGACTCCGGAAGAAGCCTTTATAGGAAAGAAGCTTGAAGTCAGTCATTTGAGGATCTTTGGATGCCCTGTCTATGTTCATGTTCCAAAGGAAAAGAGAACAAAGTTGGAGCCTTCCGGCAAGAAGGGAATATTTGTTGGCTACAATGAGACATCAAAAGCCTACAGGATATACATTCCAGGACAGAAGTTGATCGAGATTAGTAGGGATGTCACATTCGAGGAAGATGTTGCATTCAGAAGATCCAGGGGCATTCATATGGAGATCGATAATGAAGAGTCTCCTCAGGATATGGAAGTTGACCATACTCCTGAGATTCAGAGGGAGACTTCAGAACCAAAAGAAGATATTGATCTTGTTGAACCCTTGGAACCTACTGATTGGCCTACTGACATTGTTATTGGGAGAAAGAGACCTCTATGGGCCAGGCGTACTATGCAAGAGGCTGAAAGTTTTGCAGCTCCTAGAGGCACATTCAGAGAAAGTAAAAGGCCACATAAGTTCTCCAGTTATGTTGCCTTAATGAGTCAGATTATTGAATCTGAGCCTACTGTGTTGAGGAAGCATCTAGTCAACAGGTTTGGAGAGATGCTATGGCAGAGGAGTACCAATCATTTCTCAAGAATGATGTTTGGGACATTGTTCCTAGACCTGAGGGCAAGTCTGTGGTATCTTCAAAATGGCTCTTCAAGATCAAGCATGCTGCAGATGGGAGCATTGAGAAGTACAAGGCAAGATTTGTGGCTCATGGGTTTTCTCAGAAAGAGGGAGTTGATTATGAAGAAACATTTGCTCCTGTTGCTCGCTATACTTCTGTTAGAACCATCATTGCAATTGCTGCATCTGGAGGATGGAAGATTCATTAGATGGATGTGAAGACAACGTTTCTGAATGGTGTGATTGAGGAAGAAGTTTATATCGAGCAACCTGATGGATTTGAGGTTCATGGGAAGGAGTCTCATGTTTGCAAGTTGAAGAAGGCCCTGTATGGTCTTAAGCAGGCTCCTCGCGCATGGTACGAAAGGATTGATTGTTACCTGTCAAGTTTGGCTTCTTGAAGAATGATGCTGACTCTAATCTCTACTTCAAGGTAATTGATGGTGAAGCTTTAATTTTGGTCCTTTATGTTGATGATTTGATTCTTACTGGAGAAGATCACCTTATTCTCAAGTGTAAGAAGGAGTTGGCTTCAGAATTTGAGATGAAGGACCTTGGGCTCATGCATTACTTCCTTGGCTTAGAAGTTTGGCAGAAACCAAATGAGATGATTCTAAGTCAAGGGAAGTACACCATTGACATACTTAAGAGGTTTGGCATGATGGATTGCAAATCCATGTCTACACCCATGGAGACCAACCTACATAAATTAAAGGAGGTTGTAGCTAGTTCAAACTTGGTGGATCCTACATTGTATAGACAGTTGATCGGGTCCTTGATGTATCTAGTTAACACTAGACCAGATATCTGTTATGCTGTGAGTGCACTTAGTCAGTTCATGTGTGAACCAAGACAGATACATCTTGTTGTAGCTAAACATATCCTGAGATACTTGCGAGGAACAGTTGGATATGGGTTGAGATACTCTTCAGATGCAGACTTGGAGTTGCATGGCTATACTGATTCTGATTGGGCAGGGTGTGTCACCGATCGAAAGAGTACCTCTGGTTGTTGCTTCAGTTTGGGTTCTGCTATGATATCCTGGTGCAGCAGGAAGCAGTCATCTGTGGCATTGAGTACAGCAGAGGCAGAGTATATTGCAGCTTGTATGGTAGCTCGGGAAGCAGTGTGGCTTCGTAAGATCCTTGCAGGATTGTTTGGACAATCAATGGAGCCTACTATCATTCATTGTGATAACCAGAGTTGCGTGAAGCTTTCTGTCAATCCTGTGTTTCATGAAAGAACCAAGCATGTTGAGATCAAGTACCACTATATTAGAAATATGGTACTACGAAAGGCTATACAGTTGAGGTATATCAGCACTGATGAGCAGACGAAAGACATTCTCACTAAGCCTCTCTCCAGAATCAAGTTTGTGTACTTTCGAGATAAGCTTGGTATGGTGGAGAATCCAGCCTTAACTGAGAAAGAGTCTCAGTATCAGTGAGCCTATTTAATGAGTTCTTCTTTGCGAGAGAAGTTCGAGGTGAAATCCCTTGATTAATGAGTTCTTCTCTGTGAGAGAAGTTTGAGGTGAAATCCCTTGTTAATGCATTTCTCTTTGAGATTTGAGGTGAAAGCCCTTGTTTCCACCCTCTAAGAGAGTCATGGTGGATGTCATGTGTGTGACTCCATGACACATCTTGTACTTGTGTTTCACCCTCTGGGAGAGCCATGGTGAAAGTCATGTTGAGGTGACAACATCACGCAAGTGATGAACACTTGTACACACCATAGCATGGTTGTAGCCATTATGGTTGATATCGTGTTGAGGCGATATCTGATATCGCGATGAAGTGATATTCTTCTTTTCCACATTTGGTTGTAGCCATTGTGGTAAACATCACGTTGAGGGGATATGTCTTGTGCAACTGGAAGTACTCTCCCTAGCTGAGAGGGAGTGTTGATGTTATTGTACAGCTTCGGTCATTACTTCCAGCCATCTCCTTTACTTGATAAATTAAATAATAGCTAAGAGGCTATTTAATTTATATGCATCAAGAGGCACGATTTTTATTAATAAAGAGTTGCATTGTATGAGGCCGACCTCTCTCTCCAGAAATTACGATTTTCCTCTAGGCGTGACTTTCTATGAATAAACATCATTTATTATTATTGGAGGCCGACTTGGAGATTCTTGAAGAGGTGCGTCTCCTCTCCACTCTTGTATTTATATTCGATGAGTTTCTCTCATTCATTATCATTCTACAATTGTTCTATCTCCAGTCTAAGGTGCGAATAAGAGGAAAAGAGCAGAGCAGTTTAGTCAATCTGTTATCAAAGTCTGAATTCTTCATTATTGTATTGCTGTGTGAGAATCAGACTATTGTGCATTCACTTGGCCTCATTATCGATCTCTATTGTAAAGGATTTTATCATTGTGATTCAATAATATAAGAGATATTATTGGCTGGGTTTTCCTCCCTCAAGAGGAGGGTTTTCCCAGGGTATCTGCTGTGTACTGTGTTGTTTTTTGAATTAATTTGTGTGTATTCAAATCTGTTCATTAAAATTAACGCTTCTTTTTATCTTGGCTTGGTTTGCAGTTAACCATTCTTCTCTTACAGCTTACTATCATCCTAATGATGGATCACAGAGTGTAAAATGAAACATTGTTACAATATAAAACTTACATAATAGATTTCAGAAATAACACACACTATTCATTATGAACTGTGAAAATCTAATATCTTTTAGTTAATTTTTTTTAACATTCCTCTAAAAATAATATAATATTAAGAATGCTATATGTAGAGTGTGCACCAATACCAAGATTCATGGAGGCATCTGAAAGTTCCTTCCTGAGCAATCCAAGTTAACATGGCGATAGGTGGATCGGAAATATAATGAAGAAAAGCATGGATCTACACTATGCATATTATATACAGTAGGGAGAATACACATTTTTACCATGTGGTGCATATGATATGCGGTTGCAAAGCCCATATTTGTGTTTGTAAGTTGTAGGCATGGCTCTACGTAGTGAAGGAATGCTAAACAAAGATTGTTTAGTGCAAAGATGTGTTACAATTGGTGCAGAGACAAAGCCCAAATTAAATCAGTTTATGGGTCAGGCGACAGGTTTCAATTTTTTTAATAGGAAGCATGGAATAATCCAAGAAGCACAGTACATTGGATAATTTACTAATGGTTCTGTACATCACTCTTCATGAATTACATAGAACATTGTCGAACAAGACAATTTGAGGTCATTAATATTCATGGAGAATGGCGCAAGAGAATAACAATGATAGTAAGTGTAGGAATCACTTTTAGTTTGATCTGTGCGCAAGTTTAACACTTGGCAGTTCTGGAGGAACCGCAATTGAATTTGTGCTATAATCGTGCATCATGGTTTTTGTAATGTCCCCAATTTTGAGCTAAGTAATGATTTTCATTTTTGAGCTTCATTTGAAACTTTTGGTCATTGGAGAAGTTTGCCAAGGTAACCGATTTGATCCTAAGAGTGATTTTGGCCAAAAGATTAATATTTTGAGGAGTTGCTTTTGGAGTTTTAAAAGGGGAATTATCCTTAATAGAAAATAAAATATTATGTTGATTATATTTTATTATTATTCCATGTTCCACTTGCAAAGTCGAAGGAGATAAAATAGAAGTCAATTGTCTCTCCTAGGTCGGTTTAGACACTTAATGAAGAAGGCAACTAATATTGATATTTTAAGATCAAATCTGATCTCTTATGGCGGTTTAAGAAGACGTCAAATATTTTAATATTTAAGACCAAATCAGATTCTATTCTAAGTCAGCTTGGTCAAGGGTGGTCTAGTGCCTTAATGGAGAAGGCATTGAATATTTTAATAAGATAAAATTTGATCCTTAGGATAAGGGTGGTTTAGATGCCTTAAAGAAGAAGGCATTGAATATTTTAATAAAAACAAACCCAATTCTCCCCTATGGCGGTTTGAACTAGGAGCCTTATTTAAGAAGCATCGATGGCTTTGAGAGGATTATGTTGGATTGATATTTTGAAAAGCATTGTGAAGAGAGTCTTTCTTGGCTGGAAGTGAATTTCAGTCGATTCAAGGTGGTGTTCCCTTGAAATATCTGTGGTTTGGTGATGGCTCTATTCCACCATGAGAGATGAATTCACATGGAGTTCATCATAGAGCTTAATTGACAAGTTTTTGAGGAGTTAGGACTTTAAAGCTAGGGTTTGAAGACTTGTTTATTGCAGGTCCAAGGAAGAATAAGGTGGTTTGGATTGCATTTGGTGTGTAGGAAGAAGTTGTTCCAGTTTTGGCATATTGGGTCTTCATTTTTGAGGAGTTCTGCATTGTGGGTTGGCTAGAAATCTATATCAGATTATCACAGGTTGCTGGAAATCAAGTTTCAGACTTGACTTCAACCATATTTCAGCCCTTTTCAAGCACAGGAGGCAAGCTGGGCTAATTCACTACCTTTCTGAGCTAGGCAATTCCAAGTTTTGAGCTATTTTTGCAATATTTGGTGAGTTTCAGCATTTCTAGGTCATCTACAATCAAGTACAGATTGCATACCTGCTGTTACAGAGTTTTTTACCAGTCATATCAGACCACCAACAGTGCTGCAATAGTTTAATTTCAATCAAGGATTGAAGGGTAGTTCATCAAGACTACCTAGGGTTTCATTCTTCAATCACTTGGCTAGGGTTTGGTATATATTTTGGCTATTTTGCATGTTGTATGTGATCTGATTTTCTAAATCAGACTATATGATTGTAAGCTTCAATCAATCCTCTATTTGTAATCAGATTGATCATTCAATAAGAAGCCATCATCATTTTCTGGGTATGCCATTCTCATGTTTTGTTTGATTTGGTTATACCTTCATCATTTGGTATTTTGGTTCATTTTTATATTTGAATCTTTCTATCTACATCAAAATATGAAGCCAGAAGGAGAAATTTTTTTGTTGAGATAAAGTAGGCTTCTTACAGTTTTGTACATGTGCCCAGCAGGATAAAAAGTGCTGGAAGTGACTAAATATATGCTGTTAGTAGGTTTTGACTGTATATATGCGTGCAGATCAATTGATGACCAAATATTATTTGGTGTGCCTCTAAAATAGAGGCAGTCCATATTGCCAGTGACTCAGATTCAGGGTTTGAGAGTTCTAATTTAGGTGAAGATGAGGCAGAGGCATAGCAGCAGATCTAGTTGTCGACATTTTTTTCTATTTTGTAGTTGTAGTCATTTGGCCTTTTCATTTTGTTGTATATCCACATTACTAATAAAAACTCAAGGATTAGACATTGATATTTTGTTAATTTGTATGTTGACTCGTGTGAATCCTCAATTGACAAGTATTGTTTCATAATATGATTATATAATAAATGTGGTGAATGCCCTATCATATGTGATATGAATATTTGAAATTTTTCTTATTTCTAAAATTCCCCTATTTTTTTAATTGCCATTCCCTGCCGTCCCCTAGAAAAAGGTTCCCCATCCCCTGTTGTCCCAGAAATGTGTCCCCCTGTTTCCTGCAGTTCTGGAAATGCCCCCCCTTCCTCCTGTGGTCCATGTCCTGTAAACTTGGTGGAACATAGCTTTGAGCATTCAAGCACTTAATGATTGCAACTACTATTCTTTATTTTCTATGTTTAATTTACCATTCTAAGTAATGCTAGCGCAGATGGTCGGTATACATCAGCAGTCTGTGAGTAGTTCAATCCTCTCAAACTGTTATGATGCTTCTTTGCACGTAATTTTACATGGATCTTATCATCTTACACCCCAAGTCCTGTCTTCCATCTGGTGTAGAGTGGAAGGTCCTTTACTTATAACTGTTTCTTTCTTATTCCCTTCTTTGCATACTTATAGGATAACATGAAGGTGCTGAAGAATTGAAATAGAACGATAAAATATTCATTATCCCCAAAAATAGCACTCACCAATGAGGAATGTTGATCAAATTCTTTGGTCTGTAATGTCAGAGGTAAGATGGCTATTGTTCTCATAAAGTTGTGATTCAACAACTCAGAGCTACTTTTCTGACCCACACAATACTCGCATGCCTTCATATAGCTGCCAGATAAAACATTCTTCAACATGGCTTCTGGCTGGAGGCATTTAAGTAGATGGTTTGCCCATTAAAACAATGTTCTCTATATCCTACACGATAATGCTTGAGTGATTCGCGCAGTTGTAAAGAGAAACAAAATTGACCATGCTTATTATTCGCAACCTGTCCATTTCTGCCCTTTAAAAGTCAATCTCTTCTGAGTTCCATTCCTGCCATCAAACTGCCAAGATTGACTGTTATATATTAAAACTGCAAGTTACAGGAATCTTGCCAATTATAAGTTTATAAGTATTTCATGGTTTAAATCACGAAAAATATGTAAATGACATTCAATTTTAAATACTCATCCCTGCTTTGTAGCCAGAATTTAGATATTACAACAGGCTCAACATAGATGGGAACACTCCCTTTCTGAGCCAGCTATACAATTGCTATCCACTGACCTATTTCGTCATTTGTAGACTATGGTTTCTTGTTCATTGGAGCCATGTTGAAAGCTCCCTTTGTATAATCCAATTTTCCTGGCATGTTTTGGTTGGAAACTTAGTTATTAGAAATGAGAAATGGGAAACTTTGACTGAAAACAGCAACGTAGTTGGTTTAGGTTGATAATAATGAACCAGAACTGGCTTTACATTCCATGTTCTTTAAATCAGTTATGCACATAAACATGATATGTACCGGAAATATTTACACACACACTATCTTATACAAAAAGAAAGTGCGGACACATATAATCAGAATGATGATGAATTTTGCTTTATAAGTACTTAATAAATTCTTGATCCAAGTATATTCATCCAACATAAGCTTTGAGAAAATCTTTGAAATTTTAATGATTCTAATAATAAAATTAATCATTTGATTATCTAATTTCATCTTTCTTAAAACTATTGTACAATCCTAACTTACAGTATAAAATTACATTGACCAGGGCACAGGCTTAGTACCAAAATCAAATCTTACATAAAGCCATTAGATTGATTGATCTAAAATAGCACCACTCCATATACTTATCTAGACGTAGTGAAAAAATGTCCATATAATATGTCGTGGCCCAATGTTGCACCCCAAGATTTGATTTAGAGATATGCAATCTTCGGATGATAGATCACCATTCTGGTATTTCTTGAAGGAAGTGCAGAAAAGGCAACAAACTCCTTACAAGATGGGGTCTTATCTCGTCACTTCAGGCTATGCAAGGCTGGGGTGAGGAGGGGATCGGAAAATCTTCACAAATATGCAAATTTTCAAGCAAACGAGACCCCACTAATGCAAGTATGTCCAATTAGTTGTCATTAGCATTTTTATACATCTGTTTGCCTATAAGTAGATCAGAACCTTATATTATAAGGTAGATACTTAATATCATACCCCATTTCTATCACTGTGTAGATTTTTGGGTTTCTGAGTATACCATGACTGAAGATTAATTAGTAAACATTGAATTATAAGAACATTGAATTTTAAGAAACAAAAGTTAACAAATTAAAATAAATTTATGCCACAGTAAAGATGAAGCAAGTTTTTGAAGTCGAGAAATTGTTTTAAGGAAGAAAATGCCACGTGTATTAAGAAAGATAACAATTTAAGATTGCAGAATATCTTGCAATGCATACAATCTCTTCACAACATAAACCATGAGAATTTTAATACAACAAGATAATTAAGTACCTCCATAAAGAAAAAGGATGGAAAATCTCTATTTTATAAAGAGGCGAAAAGAAGAGTTATGTGAGTATCCCCAAGCTTCTATATTTTTTCACATTGCATTGATGCATGCTTGTGTGGGGAAAATTAATGCCTTTATATGAACTATTATAGGACAATTAATTAAATCACAATGATAAACAAATCTAACCTACGGTAATGCGTTGAGATTGGAATTGAATGCTAAATTTGACACGGGGGTGGGGTCAAAGCGACTATCTACAGAGAAACCTTGCCTGTGGGTTGCTTCATAGCAAAATTAAATAAATCAAATTGTAATACTTAGTTAGATTTTGAAGGTGATAAAGTGAAGTTGAAGATGTTTGGAACTAATTTGTCAATTAAGTAGAATTTTAATGCTTGCATGGAGACTATCAATTGCAATTAGATGGCCTTTGCTGTGACTATAATGACTTGCCTATTTCAAATTTCTATAAGATTCTAGTGCTCCTGTTGTTCTAGTCTATATGGGTCTTGGTTGGCATTCAATTTATCAACTTTAAAAATTGGGGACACTTAAATTTTTTTAATCTCTTAAGCATATCCTTTTGTAATTTAGTATTTTGAAAATCTTAAGCTCATTTCTACAAATACAATAGAGTTGAGTGTTAATTCAAGTTGTTTTAGTTATGCTTCCACATTTTTTTTAAGGATATTAATTGAACCTAATTTAATTAACACATATTAGTGTAAGAAGGAAAATACACAACAATTGATTGCAAAAGGTTCATCATGCATGAGACTAACTTATCATTGAATAGTGCCATCTCCATTGATTTAAAGATTAATGCTCACAGCCTAGATTGATCTATAGGTCTTTGGATGTTGGTTTTTAATCACAACACTTAGATTCAAAAGTCGTTAGAAACTGCATGACCAACAAACCAATTTAGCTTGCAAAAATATAACAACCAAGAAGTTAAGAAAAATAAGTAAAAAACAAACTGCCATCAAAGGGGAAATAGGCCTTCCATGACAGATAGGAAAGAAAGCAAAGCAAGGGAAAAATGAAACTACACAAGCATACTGAACAACTAAGAGTAGTGCACATGACATTCGTTGATGGTTAAATTTGTCTTGCAACAATTTGCACCATGTAGAGCACCAACATAGAAAGTCTTAAAGGTGTGGGACCTAAAATGTATGACAGTGTTTGGGATTGAGAGGCGAACTCCTTATCTATTCTAGCTAACCTAATTCTAACATGAAAATAAAAAGAGAAATGTTGAAATCAAATGATTGAAAAAAAGGTTATGCAGTAGAACATATGTTTCCTTGTTAATCTCTAATAAGAATTTTAACATTATAAATAATAGTCAAGCATGAACTAGTTTAAGAGCACGATCAAAGGAGTATAAAAGATAATTTGTCTATAAACATTATTTAGAAGTAGGATAGTAAGAATCACAACTTCTTGTATTGAATATTTCAAGATGCTTGCATAGTTACATGCAATGAAAAACCATAAGTTCTTGGACACAAACAAAAGCTCCTCCTAGGTTTAAAATAGGGAAATTGAGAAATAATTTTGCATACAAGGCTTGTAGAGGTTGAGTTTACAAAGCTAAATCTAATTACAAATGAGCACAAGGCTCTCTGTTTAGCCAACAAACTAATAGAAAATTGTTGAACTAGCGAGGGAATCAAATTCTCAATTATAGTTAGAAAATCCATGCAATTGTGGGAAGGTGGAATTGCTTGCACAAATTTTTGCTTGATTTGATCTTCCCACTCAACTTCTATAATTACGTTTGGTTGGAACAAAGTGGAGAAGCTTGCCAAGTGTTGAATTGCCTCTCAAAAGCTATTAAATTTTATTTCATGTTGATTAACAATTATTTGTGGGCCTTTATTGCTTTAAAAAACTATTGAGATAAATTCTTTCATTTGTGAACTATTAAATTCCAAATGCTTTAAAAAACTATTGAGATAAATTCTTTCATTTGTTAAGAAGTACACCAAAATGATCATGCACCTTTCCCATTTTGCTTCATCATTGCAAAGTCAAACATATCTTCTTCGACAACTTCTACAATTGTTTTTTCCTTTAGTGATGTGCTTTTTGTCTTCTAGAAAGCAGTTGTACTAGTTTGTTTCTGATGAAAATGTGACATCTATCCATGGATTTAAGCTTGTTTCTCCCTTGCTTCTATAAAAGGGAATTTTGAGCCATTTGTAAGGATCTTGGATTTTTGTAAGCAGAGGAAGTTTGTTTTAGGTCTGTACTTGTCCAGCCCAGGTCTTCTAGGGAAGAAATGTAGATGTAATTGTTGTTTTTGTACATCAATACAAATTTAGAATATATGAACATATTGTGAAGATTTCATAATGAATTATCTCCAAATGTAGAAGTTGCTACTCTTATGAATAAAAATGATCAAGGATCATTTCGTTTCATCGTGATTTTACTGCAAATGAATATTTATCATATAACTTCTATTAAAGCAATAAATTAAATTGTTGTAACTAAAATATTGAGAGTTATAACATATTTAAGTATTATTAAGAAGAATTGGTTGTAAATCCTAAAGAATATCATTGTAAGACAATGAAAGATGAGTTTATTAGAATTTATTTTAAGTTGCTCAAAAGATAATTGCATTAATTTTTGATTTTGTAACCCAGGTTTAAGGCACCAATCTAAGTATGAATACTAATTACGTATCCATGGTCATTATATTTCAAATAAATTTCCATTTTATGTTGTAATTAATTCCTTGAAGTTTATTCATGTTCCCCAGATTTAGTGATGCAATAGTCTCCAATAATCTAGCCAATTAAGTTTGTTCTATTTGTAATTTTTAGCACATTTCATGAGAGCATTTATGTTTAAACAATATCTTGGTGTGAATTGAGTTTATTTTTCATTGATATTGTAAGGATTACCCACCTAGGTCTTACAAACTTGAAGTATAGAGGAGAGAATTGTAGAATCAATCACCTATTCCTTGTCCACCTCTTGAAATTTTTGAGCATAAGAATTGACTTTTCTTTAGATAATTTCAAGAATCAGTTGGGATTTAAAAACAAACCAACACTCTTGCATCACTGATCATGCTCTATTAAACACTTAAATCATATGTGGTTGTGATTTCTTCCAAATGCCTTGTATTTGTTGTCACAATATCACCATATGCGAAACAACATACATGATGTACCACAACAAATACATTATTGCCATTATAAATCAACATGCTAGCTATACTACAATATTCATTACTTCACCAAATTTATTTGCAAAGCACTGTCTTTCATTATTAAGTGTTTTATAGACAAGATCTTCCTACAAGGACTTTCTATATGTGAATATCACCCATCTCAACATTCTTCCACTTGATATTTGCCATAAGAGAACTTGTAGTATTCAACCTGAGAGATCAATCAAGTGTATCTCATCTATACACAACATGAACTTTGTAGTACTTATTGGTTTTGTTAAAGAATATTCAACATTTATTCAATTACCAATTTTTTCCTTTTAAAATTTCTTTCTCTCAACCATCTCTCTCACAAAATGATATTGCACATCAATATACTTGGTAAATATGATTCTTGGGCTAGACAAATTACACTATGTGAATCATACTTGACTATTGTTTTACTCTTAAAAACAATACTATTACTCATTCACTTTAGCCACACAAATTCATTACAATTATGTGTTAGAGCCATATATTTTGCTTCATTAGTTGATAAGGAATCAATTTTCTACCTCTCGCTCAACCAAATCACTCCAAATAGAATAAACATATACCCACTTATAGACCTTAAGTTATGGAGATCTCCAATCCAATCCAAATAAAAGAATCCCTTTACATTCAACACTTTTCCCACAATTGGTATCATTTGTATAATAATAAAACAAGCAATAATCCCAAAATCCCTTCAAGTACTTGAACACTCACACTCTCTTAAATCTGTCCAATGTTCTTTTATTGGTTTTGCCACAAAATTCACTTAGAATTTCTATTGCTTGGTTAATGTTTGGTCTTGTGGAGACCATTGCCCTACTACACTTGCATAAGGAACCTCCCTGATGTCGTCCAAATCTATTGTAGATTTAGGATATTGTTCCATACTCAATTTTGTGCCAACTAGTAGGGGTGGATTTACTAGTTTACTATCCCACATTCAAAACCTTTGCAAGAATATCTCAAAGAATTTCCTTTGGTTTAGCCATAATTTCCTATTTTTCTTTCCTTACATGTCTCCATACTAAGAACATATCTAGTAGCTCCTAAGTCTTTCATGTCAAACTTACTAGACAACTAAGTTTTAAGTTCCTAAATCAATACCTTATTGTCTTCAATAATAAGCATATCATCGTCATATAAATCAATAATTATAATGTGATCATTTACTTTCTTAAAATACAAACAATTATTAGCACCACTTCTTTCAAAATCCATTTCTAACAAGTGTGCACCAAAATTTTGGTTCCACATCCATGGGGATTGCCTTAACAACTATAAATATTTGTTTGACTTATAAACTAGTTTTTCCTTTCTTTTCACCTTGTATCATTTAGGCTACTCCATGAATAAGTCTCCATGCAAGAACGATGTCTTGACATCAACCTTCAAGTCAAGTTTTGTAGCAATGGATACCAACATTCTCATATAAACCAATTTAGCAACAAGAGAAAAATTCTCATGAAAATCAATTTCCTCAACATTCTATTATATGGCCAAGAGTCCTTAGGAATTATTTAGATTTGATCATCCACTCTTACAAACAAAACAAGGAAGAAAACTAGACAAACATAAATGAGGGAAATATTTTTGGTGACACAAGATTCTTTGTGGACTTGGATGCTCTTGCATCACGTCTTCAAGGAGCTATTACCTCCAAGGAACACCTACTCTTCATCACTCTTGGTATATTTTGAATGCCACTTACTATTTGATGTGATATGAAAATAAGAACTTAGGTCAATTGATTAAGAATCATCACCAAAAATATTAGTAAACACAAAAAGCATTAGTAATATAATCATTATTGTTAGAGGACTTATTAGGGGAATTGTCCTTGGACTTATAATTCTTCATTATCTCACTTTTCTTGCAAAAATTCTAACATTTTACTTTTTAATTACTTCGAGATTTAGACCTATCTTTACTCTTATAATTCTTATCTCCTATCCTCTTCTGACCTTTCTTCTCCTTATACCTTTTCCTATTTTATTCACTTAATATAAAGCCAATATTTTTTTTTTTTTTAAGTCTTGTATCATTACTTCTTATAGTATCCCATGAATTTGGTAAGGAACAAAGTAACAAAATACACTTTTTATCTTCATCCATTTTGACTCCTATTGACACAAGATGACTTAAAATCATAATAAAGCTATTAAAGTTATTAGTTACACAATGTCCATCCCTCATTTTCAAAGAACATAAAATCTTCTTCAAAACAAGTTTGTTAACTTGAATATTCAACTTGTATAATGTACCTAACTTTTTCCACAGTGAATTTGCTATTTTCTCTTGAGACATATTTATCAATACAATTTTTGATAGGCACAACCAAGTTGTACTTCTTTCTTTCTTATCTAGTTTTACCCAATATTCATAAAAAATACTTGAGGGTTTCAATCGAGTAGATAGCATGGTTCACTAATCCATTTCAACTAAAAGATCCTTTATTTGACCATTGAATTTGTCAATTTTAGATTTTGATGTGTTAGCCATATATTTAATGTTATTTTTTCCTATCATGAAATATTTTAAATTTTTCCTTTCCAATTATACATGAACTACACCAAACCAATCATTTTTAGTGTTTACTACTATAAATGCTAAGGTTTTCACTTCAAGAAATTGGTAGCAACTCAAGCAACCACCTTATGCTCTCATACCAAATATTGGGGATTCTAACCCCAATTGACTAGAAATTCTAACCATTGTTTTTGTGAATTTCAAATTTTGATGCGCTAGCCATATATTTAATGTAATTTTGTCCTCTCAAAATATTTCAAATTATTCCTTTCCAATTATACATGAACTACAAAAAACCAATCATTTATAGTGTTTCACTATAAATTCTATGGTTTTCACTCCAAAAAACTAATAGCCACCCAAACAACCACATTATGCTCTCATACCAAATATAGGGGATTTTAACCCCTATTTATTAGAATTTATGACCATTGAATTTGTCAATTTCAAATTTTGAGATCCTAGCCATATATTTAATGTTATTTTGTCCTCTCAATAAATATTTCAAATTCTCCCTTTCTATTTATAAATGAACTACGAAAAACCAATCATTGTTAGTGTTTACCACTGTAAATGCTAAGGTTTGCAATCCAAAAAACTAGTAGCCACCTAAACAACCACCTTATGCTCTCATACCAAATATTGGGAATTTTAACCCCGTGTTATAGAAAACCAACAAACAAGGCCAATGAAAACTTAAGATTATTATATAATATAAAAAAAACTTACGAAAAATCTATCTAACATGTATGGAAGTAAATAGAATAGTATGCATCCAAAACATTTACATGACTAAAGATTTAGTTGGAAAACCCTTTTTAGAGAAAACCCAACACAAAAAGATGCTCATGGTTATATTATTCAAAGTTATAGTATATATAATACAAGGTATGTTGAATGCACAAGACAATTGAGAGGGGGGGGGTGAATCAATTTTACATGAAAACATCAAAACCCTCATTAACATTAAGATTTGCACTAATCCTTAAACCCTTATCATGCATTAGTAGAATATAAACATGAAAAATAGTAATGCAAGTTACACATCCATACACATGAGAACACTAGATTTATGTGGAAAACCCAAGAAGGGAAAAACCACAGTGAGGATTAGCTCACAATATAAATTAATTGC
The DNA here is from genome assembly GCA_007258455.2 of Sequoia sempervirens. NCBI lineage: Eukaryota > Viridiplantae > Streptophyta > Pinopsida > Cupressales > Cupressaceae > Sequoia > Sequoia sempervirens. The sequence continues at coordinate 200,423,216 of VDFB02193867.1, forward strand.
AACACTGAATACAATAGGCTCACTGCCAGAGGGCTCACTACCCAAAGAGAAAAAAAAGGGCTCACTACCATATTAGAAAGAAGAAGATAGAAGGTTTTTACAATGAGAAATCCATCTCAAAGCAATAGAAAATATCCACCACTGTATCACCAGATCACTTGCATCCTCTCTAAAGAATCTAAACACCTTCTGCTCATTGCTTCCAATAGTCTAACACATTAAATATTGCATTGCACTTCACACTTTCACACTTCACATCTCATTTCACATGAGTCACACTTCACATACACATCCTCCACCAATTCATCACTTATATATACTATCCTCAACCTTGAAAATAATTTACAAGGTCTACTATGCACCTCAAACATGTAAATTTAAATTAAGTTGGCACCAAAACATTCTTGTGGTGGAGAGGAATGAAGGCGGACCACATCACACCTTAACTCATACCTAAATCCATACATACTCACCATGCCACACTTCCAAAAATACTGAAGCACATATGCAATTAGTGTAAACACCCAAGGTCAGCTGAACCTATGTTAACACCATTAAACATTTAAGTACACACTTCCTTAAATACAAAAAATGACTCATGAACCACACACAACACTTAAACTAAACACAATATGGAATATTCCATCAACACCTTGAAATCCAACAAATCCTTCACAACAACATGCACCTGAAGAATGCAATCACTCTGTACAACCAACTAACCTTCCACACACTATAACTCATCCAACCTGACAAAGCACCAAAAATCAACCAACTTAGATTGAATATAGATATAAGAAATATAAGCACACTTCTAGATCCATAAGACTAGAAACCATAATGCAGAGAAATATGAAGCAAAAGCATTTCTCTCAAAAATCACTGCATCACAATTCACACACTAGTGAACACAACTTATTTTTCCAAATGATCTAGAACATAAAAATATAGATATAACACCTCTGAAAACCTCTGATCAACATATTCAAATGACACAAGCAGATCTTCAACCATGAAGAAATGCAGAGCAAAACATTGAACACTACTCTACCACACTGAACACTCTTTACCACACTGTTTCCTCTTTTATTCAAATTTTCTCAAAATCACTTGGAAACCAAGCACCACAAACACCATATCAACATCTAAGACATATTTTTAGCATCTCAACCACACAAGAGGTTGAACATCCACAAACATATGCTCATCAAAGCAACACTAGAGGTTGACATCAGTGAGACTACTAATGACAACATAATGCAACCAATCAAAGCATCTCCACAGGTTGACATCAATGCAACAACAAAGAACTATTGAAATAAATGACAACAAAAAATTCCAACAATCTTCACCTTTTTTATTGATGGCAACACATGATATGAAAAACCATCAACAACAACCAACAACTTTGATCAATAACATATACTGCACATCAATGCACACTGCTCCCCCTTACACAAGCATCTACACTTTCCAACACTTTTTTCTTTTACAGGACTTCTCTCCCCCTTTTTCATATGTTTTTTCAACTAGCTTTATCTCCCCCTTTAACATCAATGGAAAAGGAAAACACATGTTTTATTTTCTTTGCTTCCCCTTTGACATCAATCACACATACTTTCTCTCCCCCAAGGGCAACACCTGTAATAGACAACAACTGCTCTGCAACCTCTGCTTTCACTTCCTTTGAAAAAACCTACACACAATGAAAACACTTACTCCCCCTAATTACAACAACCAAAAATGCCACTACCTTCTCCCCCTGAGAGGTAGCCACCAACATTAATCTGAAACAAGGAATGAATCTTGAAATCCAGTATATTGATGCATGACCTTATGCATCTAATTGAAAGGAGGGGCAATAACCCCTAACTTCTCCTGTATATACTCAAATGTATCCATAAGAAGAGCCTTTGTAAAGATATTTGCAACCTGATCCTGAGTAGGCACATACTCCAACTTCACCTCATTCTCTGCAAATTTTTCTCTCAAAAAGTGATATCAGATTGAAATATGCTTTGTTCTTGAATGCATTACTAGATTCTTTAAAATATTGATAGAATTTGTATTATCACATAAGATAGGAATTGGTTCATCATATGACACTTTGATATCCTTTAATTTTTTCTTCATCCACAAAACCTATGTACAACATGATGCTGCAACAATGTACTTTGCCTCTACAATGGATAAATACACTAGATCCCACTTCTTACTTAGTCAAGACACCAACTTGTTTCCAAGAAATAAAGCACCAGCACTTGTACTTCTATGATCCACACAACTCACCCAATCTGCATCTATATAAGCACTTAGAGAGAAATCAATATCCTTTGGATACCATAAACCATGTTCTAGAGTGCTCTTTAAGTATACAAATATTCCTTTTACTACTACCACAAGTGACTCTTTGGAATCTTCTTGAAATATAGCCACAAGACAAACTTCATGCATGATATCCGATCTAGTAGCAGTTAGGTATAACAGTCCACCAATCATTGATCTATACTTGCTTTGATCAACCTTAGAAGATTCTTCATTCTTACTTAGCTTGCAACCAGTAACCATGGGAGTACATATCGGTTTAGAGTCTTCCATTACAAACTTCTTCAGTATTTCCTTAACATACTTTGACTATGATATGAATATTCCTTTCTTTGTTTGATTGATTCAAAGCCCAAGGAAGAAATTCATCTCCCAAAACATAGACATCTCAAAATATTTATGTATTTCTTCTACAAATCTCTTACACATAATTTCATTTCCTCCAAAGATTATATCATCAACATACACAACCAAAATTACGATTTGATCTTTATCAACTTTAAAATAAAGATTTTTGTTTGTGGTACCTTTATTGAATCCCTACTACAAGTACCTATCCAATCTTGCATACCAAGCTCTAGGAGCTTTCTTGAGTCCATATAATGCCTTCTTCAATCTACAAACCATATTAGGGTTATATGATAATTGAAAGCCTTCCAATTATTCAATATAAACTTCATCTTCCGACTCACCATTCAAAAATGTAGACTTCACATCCATATGATAAACTTTGAAGTCCTTATGTGCTACAAAAGCCAAAAACATCCTAATAGCCTCCATCCTTTCCACTGGAGTAAATATATCTTCAAAGTATATTACTTCTACTTGTGAGTAGCCTTTACACAAAAGCCTTTCCTTCTTCCTAACAACTTCTCCATTCTCATTCAACTTGTTCTAGAACACCCATTTAGTTACAATTACATTCTTGTTCACTAGTCTTGGGACAAGTTCCCAAGTCTGGTTCTTCTCAATCTGCATCAATTTTTCTTTCATAGCCTTGATCCAAAATTCATCTTTGCATGCCTCAATCACTATTAGGTTCAACTTTGGAAATTAAACATAAGTTTACTTGTTCTTCTGTTATAGCAACCTTTCTTCTTTTCAATACACCTCTACTTTTGTCACCAATGATTTGATTTTTAGAATGATTCTTTTGCACATACTTAGGGGTCTTAGGGATCCTTTTTTAGAACTTCTTCCTCTTCAACCTTCACTTATTTTTCCTTACCATCATCTTTCTCTTCTTCTCTACAAGAGGACTCATTTGATTAATATCCTTCTATCCACACTGAGCTTTTATGTCTTCATCCACTTTGACACTTGCACTTTCAACAATCCTTTTTAGCCTCTTGTTATAACGCTGATAAGCCTTGCTATTTGTAGAGTATGCAAGGAAGATTCCTTCATTAAGCATCAAAATTTCCTAATATTTTTTCATCTCTTCTAATATAACATTTCCTTCCAAACACTCTAAAATATTTGTCCTTGCTTGTGCTCTATTAAGTATATAGATTGTAGTATGAATTACTTCTCTCTAGTAGACATTTGATAGATTTTCTTCCTTCATCATTGTCCTTACTGCTTTCTAAACAGTCGTATTCTTCCTTTCCAGAACTCCATTCTACTGAGAGTCCTAGGGGATGACAAATGTCTCTTTATTCCATGATCTTTACAAAAACTGTTAAACTTATTGGAGGTGAACTCTCCACCTCTGTCAGATCTTAAACATTTGATTTTAATTTCCATTTCATTCTCAACCATAGCTTTAAATGCCTTAAACTTATCAAAAGCTTCTTATTTTTCTTTGAGAAAGGTTACCCAAGTCATTCTAGAGTAATCATCAATCAATAACATGAAATACCTATCACCTTGAAAAACTTCTTGTTCTTGTAGGTCCACAAAGGTCTGTATGCACTAACTCCAAAGGTTTTGTGGTGAAATATTCTTTGACGTTGAACCTTTTTTCTTATTTTCTTCCCAACATGACATTCCTTACAAACTACATTATAGGATTAGTAATCTTTGGTAGATCTCTCATAGCTTGAGCAGAGTTGATCCTCACCAGGCTATGAAAATTGATGTGACACATTCTTCTATGCCATAACCAATTTTCATTGATTTGATTCATAAGCACATACCATTGCACCCTTAAGCTTATAAAAATTTTCATCTATCCTTCTCCCTACAACAACCATAGTTCTGGAGCCTTTCTTGATCTCACAATCACCATCCTAAATACAAGATAATACCCTTTGCTACACATTTGTCCTACACTTAGATTATGCCAGAAAACCTTAACATAAAGAACATCATCTATATTATTCTTTCCATCAAAACCGATTGAACCATTTCCACATATCTTAGAAGATGTACCATCACTAAACTTAACAAGACCACCTTCAAACTTCTCATGTTTAACAAACTTACTCTTATCACCAGTCATGTGATTTGAGCATCCGTTGTCAACAATCCAGTATTTTTTTTCTTCTCTTGAATGAAAACAATCACCATAGTCCCTCTGATGTTATGAACTACTTTCAAAGCAACTTCATACATCTCTTAGAGTTAGTATAATTAGTTCCAAAATTTAGAGCCATGAACAAGCACTCATCATTTTCATCATCTGGGTAATTAGATTCATCATCAGATATACTGATATCTTCTTTAACATAATAACTTTTCTTAATTAATTTACCATAATTCTCCTTAAATCTGTCATTTGTAGCTTTGGCTGGACATCTTGAAGCATAATGACCTATCTTTCCACAATTGAAACATTTTAAAGATAACTTACCTCTCTATTTTCTGGTGCCCTTTTTCAATCTCCTCACAAAGTTTGCTTCTAGCTCATCAAACTCATCTGGATTACATTCCTCATTCTTCTTTGCTTTACTAACTTTAAAAGCAGTCTCTTTTCTTGAATCACTTGGACCAAAATCTCTCAATTCAAAAGTAGTTAAAGCACCAAACAACTGACCTCTAAAATAATGATCTAAATTCTAAGCTTCTTCAATAGCAAAAACCTTATGACTATAATATTTTGGAAGAGTTCTTAATACCTTCTTTACCACCTCATCTTCAAGATTTCCACTAAGACCTTTGATGGAATTGACAACTTCGTCCACTCTATGCATATAGCCTATAATATCTTCATCTTCTATCATCCTTAGGGTTTCAAAATTAGTCTTCAGATTTTGCATATTTTCTTGCTTGACCTTATCATCTCCTTCATAGACACTTTCTAGTTTTTTCCATATTTCTTTACCAGATTTATAGCTCATAACCTTCACAAGTTATGAATTAGAAAGACCACTCAAGAGAGCATACTTTTCCATTTTTCTCATAAGCCTTGATGTCATCATCAATTGACACTCTATTTTTAGGCATTGTATATCCATCTTCAATTGAATTTCAAACTCCAAACCCTAGGGAAACAAGGAAACATTCCATCTTGGTCTTCTAGAATACATAATCAGATCCATCAAATAGAGTAGTCTCTTTCTTGTGTGCCATTGGATCTACCTCAAGCGATTAAGATTCTTCTAAGGAACCTTGCTCTGATACCAATTATTGAATGCACAAGACAACTGAGAGTGGGGTGAATTAGTTGTACATTTAAACATCAAAACCCTCATTAACATTCAAATCTCCATTAATCCTTAAATCCTTAACAAACTTTAAACCCTTATCATGTATTAACAAAATATAAACATGAGAAATATTAATGCAAACACATCCATACACATGAGAACATTAGATTTATGTGGAAAACCCAAGAAGGGAAAAACCATGGTGAGGATTAGCTCACAATATATAGTAATTGCAACAATGATACAATAGGCTCACTATCGGAGGGCTCACACCCCAAAGAGAAAAGAAGGGCTCAATGCCAATGTATCACTACCATATTAGAAAGCAGATAAAATATTGTTACAATGAGAAATCCATCTTAGAGAAATAGAAAAGATCCACCACTGTATCACTAGATCACTTGTAGCCTCTCTGAAGAATCTAGACACCTTCTACTCATTGCTTCCAATAGTATAACACATTAAAGCTCACACTGCACTTTGCACTTTCACACTTCACATCATATTTTGCATGAATCACACTTCACACACAAATCCTCCATCAATTCATCACTTATATACCATCCTCAACCTTGAAAACAATTTACAAGGTCACCTATGCACCTCAAATGTGCAAACTCAAATTAGGTCAACACTAAAACATCCCACAGTGGAGAGGAATGAAGGCGAACCACATCACACCTAAATCCATACATACACACCACACCACACTTCCACAAACACCAAAGCACATTTGAAATTAGTGTAAACACCCAAGGTCAGCTGAACCTATGTTAACACCATTAAAAACTTAAGTACATGCTTCCTCAAATCCAAAGATGACTCATGAACCACACACAACACTTAAACCCAATATGAAATATTCCATCAACACCCTAAAATCCAACAAATCCTTCACAACAACATACACTTGAAGAATATAATCATTTTGTACAACCAACTAACCTTCCACACATTGTAACTCATGAGTCCAACCTTGCGGAGCACTAAAACTCAACAAAATCAGACCGAAGATAGATATGAGAAATTTAAGTACACTTCCAGATCCACAAGAATAGAAACCACAAAAAAAAAAAATGCGGAGCAAAACCATTTCTCCCAGACAACATTGCATCATAGTTCACACACTAGTGAACACTTCTTCTAAATGATACAAAATAGGAAACCCTAGATATAACACCTCTAAACACCTCTGATCAACATATCCAAATCATACAAGCTAATCTTCAACCATGAAGAAATGCAGAGAAAAACATTGAACACTCTTTACCACACTGTTTCCTCTTTTATTCAAATTTTATCAAAAGCACTTGGAAACCAAGCACATCAAACACCATCTCAAAATATGCAACACCTTTTCAGCATCTCAACCACACAAGAGGTTGAACATCCACAAAAATATACTCATCAAAGAAACACTAAAGGTTGACAATAGTGAGACTAATAATGACAACATAATGCAACCAATCAAAGCATCTCCATAGGTTGACTATGCAACAACAAAGATCTGTTGACATCAATGATAACACAAACTTCCAACAAGGTATTTGGAACCTTTTATAGATCTTAATCTACAACATCACCTTATTTTGCAATCACTCTAATGTTTACACAATGAGAATGTAAATGAATATCTTCAATGTTTAACTGAGTGAATAAAAAAAGTGGGTAACCATGACACATTCACGCACACTAATATATATAAATGAACTAAATGAAAATTAACCCTCCAAATAACCAGCCAACCTATGGAATGCTAAGAATCATGCAACTAAAATTCAACCATATGTATAGGAGTGAATTTGCACCTACCTTGAAAATTCCCCTTTTACACCCTTCACCTTAGAAGAATCAAATACGACCATGTAATTCCACATCACCTATCTGTACTCCATCCACTTGGCACTTTTTTTTAGTTTCTGTGGGTGAATTTCTGATGGGCATGTACACACGACGCACAAATGTCTACGTGGTGTGTTGTCGCCCTAATAGTATTCCTGCCTCTAGAATTTATAGAGGCATTATGTTCTCCATTGGCGTTGAAATGTAACGCCCCATGCACCTTCCTGCCGACCTTTGAACGACTCTTTCCATCCTAATTGGACTCCAAATGTCTATCTTTCTCACTCTTCATATCCTCTACACACTAATTCGATCTTGCTTCACATTCTTGGCATTCTTACTCTATATTCTTGCAAAATTCAAGTTACTAGCTACACTATCAACTCTTTCAACAATCACAACATTCTTCACATCTACAACAGAAGCTGCAACCTGGTGTCTTGCGAGATTGATTTCGGTGTTGCTATGGCCACGTCAAATTTGCTATGGTTGTAGACTTGCATTCCTCTCTCATTGGCCTTGAGTGCCTTTGGTCGACGGTGGTATCACTTTCTTACTATTAATTTGTTGTTGGATTTGAGTAGCATAGTGTTTCTCATAGCATTCGGTAATTTACTTTCCAACATAGTTTTTTTTATCATATTTCTACTTCTCTATCTATCTGGCTATTCATGGAGGTGGAAACACCAAAGCAGGGGTTTGATTGTGGCAAGCCTCGAAACAACCCCAACATTTTTCTCTTCTTTATTATGTGTAGGTATTCATTTGTGTGGAGCTTGCTAGCGAACCAGACTCTTCGTGAGTTGAATTATCTCTTTTCTTGTCCTTATCATTGTCATGGTATTTCTCTAGTTATTTTAGTTATGTTATTTAATGGCTTAGTCATCATTTAAAATATCTTCAACTAAGTTGTTAGTAGATTTTGGTACCCTTCATTTTCTTTTTACACTTTCTGTTTGTATGGACGCCAACGCACTTGTTAGATGCTAGTACACCGCACTGTCATCCCTTTCCTGCACCGGTGTCCTTTGGTAGAGAGATTTCTGAGGTATAGTGCAGGTCCCAAAAATCTGCTTGCTTAGTCCGAACCTAATTCTCAGGTTAGTAGAGTGATAGAATCATTGAGAGTATTCTTTATTCTCTATCCTCAACATCAAGCAATTCCTTAAACACCTACATGGTTGAGGTATATTAGGGCACCCTTAAACTCTCGGCTTTGTGTGACCTAGAGTCATTGAGTGGTTGGTCCCCCTCTACATTTTGGTGAACCAGATGTGAACCATTTTTGGTTCTGTTTGGTAGTGCTAAAAGACCCTTTTCTTGTATCCTAGGAGTGTTGTGGGTGTGAGTGTTGCGAGGCGCTTAGCCTTGCAACCCAACCTATGACCCCTAGTGGCATAGCTAGAAGGTTCCCTAAGTGTTAAGGAATGAAACCTTGAGTGGGTCACTATCTAATTGTAAAACCTTTGGGGGATCCTATGAAAGCTCTGTTTAGTGTACGTAGAAATATTCCTTCTTACATCTACCCATCCCATATGTGTAACCTGTGAGTGGATCTCCTGCCATAACATTCACCTCATAGGATTTTCTGATGAACTCTAATAGAGAACCATCTCCCTTATACATCTTTGCACGTATCAATGGAAATACTGTAACATGTGTTCTTGTTGACCCTACATGTTGGGTAAATGTCATTACAGAGGAGATCATGTTGATTAATTTCTTACACAAGGATGGATATGATGAATCTAGGAACACTATTCGTATACACTATGGGATTTCCATTCCTCCCATCGGTTACATCACCTTGTCAGTCCTAGTTGGGTCTAGAATTGTAAATGCACTCTTTGTAATCATCCCAAGGTTTGAACTGTTTAGGGTGAAACTAGGTATCCCCTGGTTGGTTGCTATGAATGTAGTTCCATCGGTAGTCCATAAGTTCCTAAATTTTTCCCATGAGGGTCCAGTGGATGTAGTCCACAACACCGGTTACAGACTGATGATTGCGTGTCAGGGCTACTCACTAGATCACTTTTGGCTTGCCCCTGTTGATTTGCTTCCTCCTAGGATGGACCTCTTGTACCAAAATTATGTGAAGTACAAGAGTGGGGGAATAAAGCCAAAGGTGAGATACCCTCCTTCTCCCTATGTCATCTCGCATTGAGCTTGCATGAAGGTGGAACGTGAGGCTGCCTTGGCTCAAAAAAGGGAAGAAGAGAAGCACACTCAGGGCCCTTCTTCTTCTTCCTCCATTGTCCCACCTGTCGCTTCCTCTCACCTTGCTATGACGCCATCGAATCTTTCTCCTAGGAATTTGTTGGAGAGTCCGATGGTTCCCTCTTGGCGAAAGCCCAAGCATCCAATGTTCAAAATTCCTGTCTTACCCAGGGTGCCTTGACCCATTTTGTATGGTAAAGGGAAGGGTCCCCGTGGAGCATCCTCTATGTCTTGGCCTCCACAACCTCCTACTACTCCTACCTCTAAGGCAGTGAATGGGAGGAGGCCCATCATCAAGGCACTCGAGCCTGCTCCTATAATTGTTCCATCATCCTCTCAATATCTTCCTCCTGTTCCTATCTAGGAGTCCCTCCCTCTGTTAGAAATGATTACGATGGATACTCCGATGGTTGAATAGGATTTGTCTGTCCCTTCTCAGGCTACGACCTCGAGCTCCTAGAGTCGTAGAATTCACCTTGCATGTGAGCGCAAGTGTCGAAGGAAGGCTCTGGCCACTGAGAAAGCTTCCTTGCAGAAGAAGGAAGAGGAGTCAATAGCTCCTGCTTCGACACCTTCTACTGTGTCCTCCTCTTTCATCCTCTTTGGTTTAGTTCCTTTAGCCTCAATCTTGCTTCTAGCTCTTGCAGGGAGTGTCAATGATCCTCACTTGAAGATGGTATAGGTATTCATTGCTCCTTTGGTTGAGACGCCTCTTCTGATGACCCTTTTGGACATCCCACCATTTTCTAAACCCATGGACATGTCGAATGCCTTGGTGGTGTCCGCCATGGTTTTGTCCTCTTCCTTCGCACCCTCTGCTTCATTTGTGGGGATTTAACATCCTTTGATGAAGCGAAAGATGGAGGAAGACCTTGCTAGAGATGAGGGTCGGAAGAAGGGTTCATATTCTTTGGAGGGTGGTTCTACGTTGGCTTGTGCCTTCGTTGTGATGGAGGAAGCCCCAGTGTCCTTGGAGTTTGTCACTTCTCTCGAATCTTCCAGTGAGCCTAGCAGTGGATCTCAAGTGCCACCTCCCTCACCCACTGAATTGACACATGCAACTCTTGTGAAGTGCATGTGTAATTCTATGGATGAGGTCCCGACCCTATCAGAGATCTTTATAAAATCGCTGATTTTCACCCCACAAGAACTGAGTGGAGAAGACCTCGAGGGGCCTTCTTCCTTGGCTCTTGTTGCGGGAGGGCTAGAGGGTTCCCCCATTGATATTCCACCCCTGCAAGCTTGTCTACCCTCCCCTTACAGTGATCTAGATTAAGAGAATGATGACCTCTTGGTTGATGAGGACTAGGGGGAACCTCTTCTTTACTTGTAGATTAGATTGTATGTGTGTTGTGTTGTGTTCCCCCATGCTTTTCTTGTATGTTCCTGGATGACCCTTGTCATCCTCATAGGTGCTTAGATATAGGAGTGTTTTTGTCTCATAAAAATTCTTCTATTTGTCACATAATTCTTCTCTTTGTCGTGTATTGACTTTTGACAATTGGGTACAATGCAAAGTGTTGGGGGCATTTAGGCCTCCCTTCCATGTTGACCTAATTTTTTATTTTTATTGTCTTTAGGTGCCTTCTTCACATGGTCTGATATAGTAGGGGGTTGATGACAGTTCATTTATATAACTATTATATCTATTTATCTATATTTATGAGCAGGTCTGACCCTAAAATATCAGATTGCCCTTGTCTCTCGTTCGTTATGTTATTGTCTCTCCTTTCTTTCCCTCTATCTCTGCTGCTTGTTTTGTGATGTTATGGTGCTCATGTTTTTCCCTCGCTTTTGTGACAACATTACCATAGTCACATCTTGTTATGTTCCATGGGCCACAACATCACTTTTTTATTCTTTCTTTTCTCTCCTTAGGATGTCATGTGCCTTTGTGTTTGGAACACACCATCCTAAGGGGGGGCTCTCATTTGCCTTGATTTATAGAAGTTGCATTCAGTGGCCAATGAATCTCTTCTTAAAAATCTATTTTTTTTCAAAAAATTGCATTCCTCAACAAGGACTCCTAGCGGAATACTTTTCCTTCATCATGGGTTCATAAATAAAGAATTTGAAAATAATTCCTTCGAGGGGGAAGAAAAATTTCCTATGGGAGAAGTCCTGACCTTCCCCTTGCGAGGGGGTTTTTTTCCTTTCAAATTCCTTGATGAAGTGAGATCTTTCAAAAGGATTCCTTGATGTTGAGTTGATTTATGAAAAATACGCTTGCACTTTCAAATAGAGTGTCCCTTGAGTGGACCTCTTTTCTTTTGAAGGGTTCTCGAGGGACCCCTTTGAAAGCTCTTCCTTCAATTTTTTGATTGTCTACATGACTATCTGCTAGCTTTCCTATGTGGCCTTTTGTCTTCTAACATGTTTTGTTTGTGGATTAACATGTTACTTTGTAGGTGCACTTGTGAAGTTGCTTTCCAATCTGACTCTGCAGAGTCCCCTCACATCGGGATTCCTTTAAGAGAGAATACCTAGGGGTACCTTCTTTGTAGGTCCGAGGACCTGTGAAGTGCTTACATGCTGCGGGATCTGTCCATTGTTGGTCTACGGGCCTCCGGTGCACTTTGTTCAATCCTCCTCAAGAGAGAGTGCCTATGGAGCCATTTTCCTGCCCTACGCTTTCGAGTACGCTAGATCGTGGTCTGCTTCCTAGATGGTTCAGGTATATTTTCTTGGAACATTTTTGACCTCCTTTACTGAACACTCATTGGCACTCATATTTGCCAAAGTGGGGGAAAAATGTATAGGAGTGAATTTTCACCCCCTTGCAAATTCCCATTTTACATCCTTCACCTTAGAAGAATCAAATCTGGCCATGTAATTCCACATCACTTATCCGTACTCCATCCACTGGGTGATTTTTTTTAGTGTCAGTGGGAAAATTTCAGTCGGGGATGTACGTGCGACGTGCGAACGCCTATGCAACGTGCTGCCATCCTAAAAGGATTCTTTCCTTTGGAATCTATAGAGGTGTTACGTTCTCCATTGGCGATGGAATGTAACACCCCTGCACCTTCCTACCGACCTTTGAGTAGCTCTTTCCATCCTAATTGGCCTTCAAATGTCTATCTTTGTCATTCTTCATATCATCTACACACTCATTCAATGTTGCTTCACATTCTTGGCATTCTTACTTCATATTCTTGCAAACTTCAAGCTACTAGTTGCACTATCAACTCTTTCAACAATCACAACATTCTTCACATCTACCACATAAGCTACAACTTGGTTTCTTGCAATACTACTTTCAGCATTGCTGCGGCCACGTCGACTTTTCCACGGTCGTAGACTTGCATTCCTCTCTCATTAGCCTTGAGTGCCTTTGGTTGAGGGTGGTATCACTTTCTTACTATTACTTTGTTGTTGGATTTGAGTAGTATAGTGTTTCTCATAGTGTTCGGTAATTTACTTTCTAGCATAGTTTCTTTATCATATTTCTATCTCTCTATCTATCTGGCTCTTTGTGGAGGTGGAAACACCAAAATGGGGGTTTGACTACGGAAAGCCCCGAAACAAGGTCCCAAAAATTTTCCCTTCTTTATCGTGTGTAGGTACTCATTCGTGTGGAGCTTGCTAGCGAATTGGACTCTTCGTGTGTTGAACTCTCTCTTTTCTTGTCCTTATCATTGTCATGGTATTTCTCTAGTTATTTTAGTTGTTTTGTTATTTAGTGTCTTAGTCATCATTTAAAATATCTTCATCTAAGCTGTTAGTAGATTTTGGTACCCTTCACTGTCTTTTTACACTTTCTATCCGTACATATGCTAGTGCACCTGTGAGACGCTAGCGCACTGCACTGTTGTCCCTTTCCTGTGCTACTGTCCTTTGGTAGAGAGCTGTCCAAGGCATAGTATGAGTCCCAAAAATATGCTCACTTAGTCTAAACCTAATTCTTGGGTTAGTGGAGTGATAGAAGCACTAAGAGTACTCTTCATTCTCTATCCTCAACATCAAGCAATTCCTTAAACACCTGTGTGGTTGAGGTGGACTAGGGAAATCTTCAACTCTCGGCTCTCCATGACCTGGAGTCATTGAGTGGTTGGTCCCCCTCCTCTACACCATATATGACATCAACTTATCACATAAGACACAAAGTATGATGCCTCCATGTGGATAGTCATCTTATACACTCTATTGTTGCTATAGACTATGAATAAATAGTTACATACTTTACATTAAATTAGTATACATACATGTTTCTAGTATAACCTCCACTATCAAATAATTTCTTGTGATATCCTATACAAACATAACATTGCTCCTAACATTTTTCAGTACCAAGTTCCATCTTCTAGGACATTATTCAGCCCTTAGGTCATGTTGCACAATATTTAATTTTACTATAAGTTCTCATGCAACACTAATCATGCTCCAACAAACACTTAACTCATATGTGGTTGTGATTTCTTCTTCCAAATGAGTTTTGCTAATTTCCACAATATCACCACATGTGAATCAACATATATGATATATTACAATACTTGCAACATCATTGTCATATGTAAATCACCATACCAACTGTACCATGACATTTGATAACTCACCACATTTCACTACAAAGATTTCAATAGAAAAAAATCCTATAAAGACTCTCTAAAATTGAATATGACTCAAGTCCCAATATGAAAGAGTGGGGATTGAGATCTTGATACAAGAAATATCAAGTATTGAGATTTAGAGACACCTTGATGTAGAAAAGAGAAGGGTTCAATATTTAGTGATAGCTAATATAGGAATGAGTGTAGATCAATAATTAGAGATACTTGACATAGGAAGGAGTGAGGGATGGAAATATTTAAGGGTTCATAAATGATAAGGAAGTATGACGCTGGGGATCAAATTTTTGGAATATTCGGTAAATGGGGATTAATGATATAACATACCCAATACTAGAGCGATGAGGGAAAGGAAAATCTAAAATTATACATACTTGAGAGTGATGAATGATCAAGGATTAGGGTTTAGGGTTTTGGGATACCAAATACCCTTTAGGTATGTTAGTAAGGAAAATTCTAGGAGTTCATGATATAATAGAGGTTAGGACTTATGAAATTTGATATTGTGGGGATCATGAGTTAGGGTGACCAATTCATTTGAATAAAGTGCAAGAAGGGATATAGAAACCAATAATCTCATAGGATATAAAGGAGAAAGGTTGTGGGGGTGTAAGGGAAAAAGAAAGGCATGTCACTAGAGAAAAATCCAAAGGTCCAAATATGGGGTACTCAAAAATAAAAGACTTAGGGTAAGTGAATGAAAGGTGATACCATCATGGAAAGTTTGAAATACCAATGAGTAAGACAAATTAAGGGTTTAGGGAATGGGGATCCAAGGGAAATTGTACTAAGGTAAAATTATCCCAAAAACCTATTGAAGGAAAAGGATTGGGAAAGCAAGGAAGTGAGGGATGGGGGAATATTAATGTAGACAACTAAAAATGACTAGCACACATTTTCTATTAATTAAATAAATCAAAATATTTTATTTAATTAGTTCATCCATTTTCCCTAAAAGTCTTGTCCTAAATAAATAAATTTTCCATTTATATTTATTTAATTTTTCTCATTCATTTATTCTATATCCACTCCCATCTCACATAAATTAAATCAATATTATTTAATTTAAATCCCACTCCCCCCCTCAAATGTCTAATAGGTCCTAACTAGTCATTAATTAATCATTTACACCTAAAATTCATAAAAAAGTAAATTATTAAATTCTCCTTTTTTCTCCGCCCTCCATTTCACACTTAACAAACTCATCCTCCATCATTAATTTTCTCAACCAGTCTTGTTCATTGATCCTCCCATTCAAAAGCCTATAAATATCCCTTTCATAAGCCATCGTGAATGCAATGTTGTGCTATCTTATTGAGTGCTCGATATTTTTCCTTTCAACAACAAATCTGTCAATTGCAATTGCCATTGACACATCAAGGGTCTTGTGTGGGTGAGAAAATTCTAATTTATTTTTCACATTTTTTTAGGTTTCCTTTGCTTAACCGAGGTTGTATTTTGGTGCTGAATAGGGTTTTAATGTTTTAATCCTTTATTTTCATTCACACTTATATGTATATATTTTTGGCATTCGTAATGGGACAATGTACCTCATCCAACCCTTGTGTTTGTAGGTTTTTCCTAACTCAATCATACAAGTTTTACCCTTTTTGGAGAGATTTGGAGGTGAGATTTTACAAGGATCCTCCTAGTGCAAAACAAACATGGTTGAGTCTAAAAGGCCCAAAACATTAAAAAAAAAGATATTATGAAATATTTTAGTGTAGGATTTTTTTTACAACTTTTATATTCGTTTATAGCCCCCCCCTTTGGTGATCCATATGATTGTACATATTCGTATTCCATCTGCATAGTTTGCAATCTATTAAAAACATATTTTATTTTTCCCATAGGTTAAATCCTTTATTTGTAGGGGCTTAACTACTTGACTAAAACCCTCCCCCTAGGGACCTTAAAATAGCACTTGTTTTCAAAATACCATATTTTTTAATGATATCTTTTTTTTTGCATTTTAACAAGTGTTGAAAATGACAAAGAATTTTGCTATGGAGGAGGTAGTTTTTGTAGAATTTGGCCCAAATTTCAATTTATAATTGTCCAATTCTCCTTCTTTGTCTTTGATCTTCAGATGCACATAACTTTTGTATATGAAAATATAATATAGTTATATTTTTTGAAGTTGTATTTTTTGAATTTGGCTAGAAAATCATAAAGAACATTGATCATGGTAATCTCTATTTTGCTGTGTGAAACATTATTTTTTAAATTTTTTGTAGGTGTTTGATTTTCATTGCTAATACATTTCTTACAATAAAATTGCTTGTCCAATGTTGTACCCAAAATAAATTTTTGGCATTTTGTATAAATTGAGCTAAATCTTGTTAAAATTCCGTCAAAATTTTGTTTTAGGTCAAACCAAACATAGGGTCTTTGTGGGTTTCTGTCAAGGAACACATGTGCAAAATTTTGAAAAATTTACGCCCCTATTTTCAGGGTAACCCCCAAAAATAGCACCTTCTCGGAAATGATTGAAAATGATTTTGATAGGATTAAATGACTTCATGATCACATTGGTCAAGTAAGGATCATCAAAAGACATGTTTTACTTTGGTGGGTCTATTTCTATTTTTCAGGAATAAAGTTAGGAGCTCCGCAACCATTAATGGTAGATTGGCCAATACCAGGTGTTGAAAGCTAAGCTTCTAAAACTTCAACGATGCAACCATGGCGAAAAAAGTCTAAAAAGATGCTGTTCGACGAAGGAGATTCTTGAAACCAGAAAAGGTCAAAGTTTGACTAACTCTGGAAATGTTACGAAGGAGAAATCAATTCACGAAGCAAAAAGAGCCTTTTTTAGTGAGGGGCGCCCTTGATTCTTAAAGGTCAAATACAGCCTGATGAATCATCCAAGGCAGTCATCCTCGGCGTTCTCCTGCTGGCTCGACAACGAAACAATCAGTAAGATCATCTGATAAGTTGATCATCGACAGTTGCCAACAGAGCGAAAAGAGGCAGTTGACAAAGACATCATAAATGGTTGTCAAAATGATCATAAAGGTGAAAAAGTGCCCTTTCCAAGGAAACACACCCTCCTTTTTGAACCTCTAGATGCTGTCAAATGTCAAAAGGTTTCCCAAGACAATTTTCTTAGTCTAGGTTGATCTCGACAACGTAACTACAAGCACAAACATCTGACAAGGCAATCACCAGATAATCAAGATCAAACTGGAGCATCTTTTAGATGAAAATCACTATGCAAAAGAGAAAAAGTGCCATTTTTAGTGAGGGGCGCCCTCGAATAAAGGGACCTTTAATTGTTTTGTGGGAATTCAAACTCTAGTCTTCTTTTGCGAAACGAAATTGGCTACCTGATGAGATATCAAACAAGATCATCTGATTGTCTGATCAACGAGAAATCCAAATCAAAGCACAGGAGGTCAGAATGAAGAGTTTGAAATAATAGATATTGAAAATGACTAAGGCATGAAAGAAAGCTCCTCTTCTTGAGAAAGGCGCCCTTCTTTTTAGGGCCACAAAATAAGTTTTTTGCCTTCATACCTCCTAGGCTCATCTCTTTAGTTTAGTCCCAACTCAATGATGAATCCAACAACAACTGCTCAGGATCAACCGAACAATTTGGACCAGAGATCAAACAAAGGTCATTCAACATACAAAATTATGAAAAAGCTTGCAAAAGTCAAAAGGGACGCCTAGAAAAGGTCAAAGGAAAAGTTGTTGACTAAAGTTAAGATATTTTGAGACAAACTTAGCCAACTCACTCCACAATCAGTGGAAATCACCTTTTTGAACTTCAGATCAAGCCAAATCAGCTTTAGATCATGAGTTAAGATCCCAGACTTGAGGGTTTTAGGCTTAAGTCTATATAAAGGAGATTTAGGCATCCCATTTCTTTATTTCATTACAGGTTGATGATCAAGAACAAAAATAAGCTCTCAAGGACACCATTTTCAGATCTAGCCAAGGTTTTTGACTGTTCTTCGATATTTCTTGAAGATCTGAAGCAAAAGAAGGTTTCTAATCTAGGCTAGATTTAGAGACAAATTTTCTCAAGGAGTTAGATTAAAAACTTCCAATCCATCTTCTGTCTACTTCCTCTCTTCTTGTGTTATTTTTTCTTGCATGTCACACAAAGCAATAGGCTACCACAAATTTGATCAACTGGGTAGATTCAGAATAATTTTCCAGTGAAACCCATCTCGTCAGATTTTCCAGAATCAACAAACTTGCTGCCCCTATTTTTGGGGGTTTTTTTGAAAAATTTTCAGAATCAAAATTCTAAGGAACTGGGTTTGTTCAACATTGAAGCACGAACAAAACCCATGTGCCAAATTTTTTCCGAAAAAATACTTCTCGGCAAGGCACTATTTTCAGGGGTTTCCGAAAGCTGTTAGAACAATGTCAAGTTTGCAGTCAATCTTTATGTTTTTCAAGATGCAATACTCTTAGGCACAATACAAGACCAAGACGACCTTATTTCATGATTACCTGAAAATGATTGACACAAACTTACATCAAGTAAACCCAATGATTGATCTAGAATAGCTGGAGGGCATGAATCAGATCACGTTGCAGAACATTGAAGAATCTAGGTTGCTACAAGTTGCGTCCATCCCCATCACATTACAGAGTGTGGAGCTTGTAATCGCTTGTATTAAGCATTACAATCCTACCACAAGAGAAATCAGATCAGTGGATGGGAGGGTTGTTTGCAGTCTAAAGCACAAGGATATAGAAAAGTGTTTTGATATTCCACCATGTCCTAATAGTAGGTCATATCAGTGATGGAATGTGAAAAGGCATTTGAGGCAGCCAAGGGAAATTGTCAAGGGATAATGGCTGAGAAATGGCTGAAAGTGACAAAGGCTAACTTTCCTAAGTTGGTTGGACGAGGAGAATGTAAAGATGAGTAAGCAGTGTTAATCATTCTAATCAATAGAATCACTGGACAAGAGGATGGCAATCAATTCCAGTCATGGATGTATTATGTCATTGCAAAAATCATCAGCAAAAGGGAACATTACGACTGGGCCACTCTGATTAGTGATACGCTCCACCAACAGATTATCGGGTATCTAGAAGCTCGCAGGTTTCACATGTGTTCTTACCTGGTATACCTGATTTCCTTCCAAGGCGATTTCAGGATATTAAACAATGTGGGAACTTTAGGTGTGCAAAAGGTTCATGAGCACTTGACACGTCTGGAGTTTACTCAAGCAGAGTGACACTTCAAAAGATCAAGTGATCACTTCATCATGCACACCGTATGAGATTTAGACCATGAGATGCACGTACGTATTTCACAAACAACCAAAGAGGCAATGGCGAATTGGGCGGATTGGTTCATCCAATTCCCTACGTTCTCCTACATACATGTGTATGGCTACATTGGTCACCCCGCCATGATGCCACAGTACCCTTAGGGTAGTCTTCATGGAATTCCTGAGGCAGTTGTTTGAGGTTCACGTTTACTTGCGCTTGAAGAAGAAGGAAGTTGTAAACTTTCCCGTTGAAATGGGACTCTATAGATGCAGGTTCACGGAAAATGCTAAGATGACAAGCTAGGAAATGGTGAGGCTTAATCTCAAGTACCTCATTCAGAGGAGGTCCTATGATCCCAGAGGGATCTATGCGGCGCATCTCGAGCAACACTCGTCACATAAATATTCTATGGAAGATTATTGGGTTAATTGTCAAGACGAGTATGAAGTGCGAAGAAGGAACTATAATAGGTTCAGGCTCTCGCAAATTGCTGACTTTATGTCAGCAGACATTGAGGGCTTATCTGACGATGAAGGGGAAGTCATTCTCCCCTCATTCTTCGTAGATTCAGTTGACTCCCAACCACTCCCAAGAGTGGATTGGTATGCCAAAGACAACACGTCTATAGAGGAGAGGATGAGTCAAGTTGTTAGAAACAACCAACTCTACCTTGATAGCAAGAAATCAAGGAAGGTGGTACCTCACAGAACAAGCCGCCACAGGTTCAGTCTACACCACCCTCCACTTCAAGAAAGAAGCCTAGGCAGAAGTAGTGGTGCGATCCTCCCCAAGGGATGAGAATGTCAAAGCATACAAGGCCAAGAACACATGGGACACATGTGGAGAAAGCCACACATAGTCCTGAAGTAGTCATGGGTATTGCTGCCCCAGAACCAGTAATAGAGACTGCTGCCCTAAAGCCAGTAGAAGTTGTGGCTACAAAGCCAAAAAAAGTTGTTGCTACAAAGCCAACAGTAGTAGTTGCTGAAGAGCCAACAGTGGAAGCAGCAGAGCTAGAAGCAAAAGAAGCAGCAGCAGAAACAGTGCCTGTTATGGAAATAGAGCCACCTACATCACCACCATCACAATGGTCGCAAGTCCTCATTGACTTGGACTCACCCCCGAGAGATGTCACTCCAACATAGTCTCACACTTCGTGCATTCAAGGGCATCACATTCCTCCTTCTAGTGAAGCTAGCCAAGATTCTATCTAGCTTGAGAGCTTCCTAGGCAGGAAGAGGGAAAAACCCTCCTATGAACTTGACTTCATTGAATTCGATCATGTCCCACAAGACATACTGGCGAAGAAGTTGAAGAAGCAAGTTCACATGGAAAGGAATGAAGATTGTGAACTCATTATAGAGATTGCTGCCCCACCAGTAGAGAAAAGAATACACGAGGTACAAGTGGAAGACTACACATTGTATAAACTTAACCTCAAAAAGACTACACAATAGGTGGAGGTAGACCTTCTCGGAATCGCCTCGGTGAGCGCACAAGAAAGGATGGTCAAGGATGGAAAAGACAAAGCAACCTTAAAGGCTGAGAACCAACAATTAAGGTCATACATTTCCAGCTTGATGCATGGCACCTCGAACGTGTCAGCCTTACCACCAGAATTGCTGGATCTCCCTGCAGAACAAAATCACCAACAATTGATAACATACAGAAAACATTTGAGAGATCAAGTGGAAGACTTTGTTCTCAAAGGACAATGCATACTGTAAAATCTTTACCAGTTACGGGATAAAGCACATGGATTTATTCAACAATCAAAGCAAAGAATTGCAGAGAAGAGGCTAGAAGATGAGACCACAATTGCAGACTTGCAATTGGCATATCAATCAGTCTACTCAGAGGAAAACAAGCAACATCTCTTTGCTTGGAGAGAACAACTAGCATACAAGGTGAAAGCCTATGGCGCTCATTCAGTAGAGTTGATTGAATATCGACGGATGGTTTCCAATATTATCAACTTCGCAAGAACGTTGGTAATATATTTTCCTCGCATAGAATATCAGCGCGAGGGAGGAGAATACATTGAGATGGTCACTGTACATAATCAGTTCAGAGACGTCATCCACAGTACCTTTCTTGATGATCCAGATGGTTGCAAGCTAGCCAAGGTGGCAACATTGTCAACCAAGTTCAATGAAGTAGCTGCACAGTGTATAGACTTCTAGCATCAACTTACGACAGGCGAATTAATGCTCAAGTGCCACATCATCATTTTGTAGAGCATTAACTCCCCTGAAGCTAAAGAAGTCAACGAATGGATAGAAACACTGTTGACCAATGGTGAGTTGTAAAGGCACCAAGAAGGACGTCCTACCCTCCAATTGGCATTTATGATACTTGAAGTTGACTTGATGCCTCATTCCAAGTTAACTCAAGAGGACATTTAATGTAATTGGAGTTAACTTGATGCCCCTTTCCAAGTTAACTCCATATCCCACAAATCATGCATTGTCAAATTCCACTGATTAAGGATGTCCAATCGGCTTCCATAATTTGTGGATCTCAGATCTCCACTAAACGTGGATGTCTATTTTGGAGGTATACTTTACATTAAAGTTCACCTTAAGTTTACTTTCAGTCAACTGAAGTAGTTTCCAGTTGACTCTTTGTTTGGTTTCAGTTAACTAAAGTAGATTTCTAGTTAATTGTTTGTTCCCCCTTTTTAGGAATAAATTTTGCTAATTGATTGGCAAGAACTCATTGTTAACTCAAGGAGATTTTGGGGTTGGCCACTCCTTTGAGTTCTATAAATAAGAGCCTTGAGCTCATTATTTGTTTAAACTTTACTTACTTTGCAAAATTGCCGCGCCATTGTTGCCAACAAGTTTGAAAGTGATTATTTGTTCACTCTTGGATGAGAGTTGATTGGTTGATCGTAATTGTGCATGATTTCGTGCCTTTGCTGTCCCAATTCTTTTGTAACTCGTTGATGAAGCTTGAAGAAGAAAATCAGAAGGCACTTGCATTTTGATCTACATATTTGAGTTCTTTCTACGTTTTGTATCTAATAGCTTGTTGTTTCATTTCCCTCCTCGGATAGGGGTTCCTCCTCCTTGGATATTTGTTATTAACGGTTATCATTTATTATTGTCTAATGGATTGTCATTCAACCTATAATTCAGATAGGGGTTCCTCCTTCTTAGCAAGTTTGTTAGCCAAAACATCTTAAATTTGTTGTTTCTTGTAAGTTGTTTCCTAGCCGATACCTCGGATAGGGGTTCCTCCTCCTTGGCAGGTCTCAGATCCAACTTATCGTGAAGAGCGTTTGCTTGTATAAAACCTTATCCCTGCGTATATCTAAGAGTTCAGAGCCTTAACCATATTCTAAGGAGACGGAAGATTCAAGTGATCCAACCAATCCATTCCCGCTCCTATGCCCTCATGCTCTGTTTACCTTGAGGATTTAGGATAGATTAAAAGCTAGAATAGTCGTAGATAAGATCTGTCGAAACCAGAGAAAAAGCTTAGCTACGACGCATTGTGTTTGTGCACCCTTGTGTCCTACCATTGAGTACAAAAAGATAGGAACCTTAGTTTACCCTACCCTTCCTTACGCATTACAACAACAGAGAGGGAATTCTCTTTAAATAATGAAGAAGTTTGCAAAACATTTGTAATAGCTCAACATTTACAATCAACACTCTAGAGGTGCTAATTTAAATGCCAACATCCAAGACTCGTGTTTATCAAATTGCTAACAATTTTGAGTTTAGAGAACTTTTTTCCAAGACTGTTTTTGAAACTACTAACCCATTTTATGTAGCAAAATTTCTCGAAGACTATCTTTTTAATCACTGGCTTATTTGCACATTTTCTATGTTCTAATGGGCATTGTTTGTCATGTTTGTGAGGGATTTTAAGTTTGTATGCTCTCTCCTCACATCAAAAAATGATCTTGGAGATCAAAAACACTTTCTAGTTCTTCTTTGTTGTGTTAAATCTAGGGATCCAACTTCTGCATACTCTTCCCTCACACCCAAGACAATCTTGGGGACCAAAAAAACTTGAACTTCTTTTCCTTTAACAGATTTTTTGAAGGATTTCATCACCATAGGGGATGACCTAAACCATGTGTTTTAGAGGGATATACAAAAGGGGGAGAGTGAAAGAGTTACCTCAAAGGAGAATCATCATGTCTGGATCAACCTTGGTGTCTCTTTTCACAAAAGGACAAGGTTCCATGAGCACATGAATATAGATAGACTTTTGTTCATGGACTTAGGCCTCATGTACCCTCAAGTATGAGGAAGACATATATTAGAAGCTTGCTCACTTAGATAGGACCTTTCAACCACATGTGCTTGTAACACTTCAATTTATAAGAGGTGGATAAGATTGGTTTTGGATTCAACTGTGTTTATTTTTAATTGATATTTCAAATCATACTGAGCCCCATTATAAAAATAGGAGGGTGAAAGAAAATATTGTAGAAAAAACCTTAAAAAGAGGCAGGGAAGGTAAATATAGGATGATCAAATAATGATGGATATGACATGAGGAAGAGGGGGTAAGGATAGAGAAAGAAGGAGAGAGAAACATCAAGAAAATGAAAATATACAAAATTAAAAGGAAGGTGGATATATATTCAAAAATATGTAACCATATGAGTAACTAAGTGTAAGAATATACATGTGTGTGCATTCTCTCTTTGTATGTATGTGTTTATGAAAACAACACATATACATAAATATACAAATGAGAAGTATTATCAATAATTAAATGAGAAATATTATGCTAAAGAAATGAGTAATATATGCATACATATATACATATACATACAGACATATATATGTATATGTATATATATACACATATACATGTATAGATGTTATATATACATATACATATAAATATACATACAAACATATGTGTATATGTTTGTATGTATATTTATATGTATATGTATATATAACATCTATACATATAAATATATATACACATATACATGCATAGATGTTATATATACATATACATATAAACATATACAGTATATGTTTATATGTATATGTATATATAACATCTATGCATGTATATGTGTATATATATTTATATGTACATATATAGATATACATATACATATATAAAACATCTATATATAAATATTTTATGTATATACATATATACATACACACATACATTTATATATGTATATATACATACATATACATCTATATATGTAATGTGTATGTATACATATATACATATATACACATATACATGTATAGATGTTATATATACATATAAACATATGCACACATATGTTTATATGTATATATAACATCTATACATGTATATGTGTATAGATGTATTATGTATATGTATGCATATATATATATAGGTATATATATGTATGTGTATATATACATATGTATATATATGTATATGTATATATATATGTATACATGTACATATATAGATATACATATACATATATAAAACATCTATATATAAATATTTTATGTATATACATATATACATAAACATATACATTTATATATATATATATATTACGTTATCAAAAAAAAGTTTTCATAAAACGAAGACATAGAAAGAAACTTCGATAGTTTGTTTATATATTACATCCGAGGATTCCACGATCGCCTACAAAGATTCAATATGATTTTATATTCTAACAAGAACAACATATTGTCAGATTTTATTGTAAATTGGGAAATTTATTATAAACTTTAGCTGCTTCCAAAGAAGCTTTCCTCTCTGAAGTGATCTGTTCAAACAGGTCTCGGATCTTAAGTCCTATAATGGTTTGGAAGAGGCCAGTGCCATTGTTGCTTCCTGGAAAATAAGAATGTTTCAACATCTGCTGCGTGATTTCTCCGTAGAATTTGGTGGATCTGTTGCTCAAGTGACTCTCCACGTATATTAAGTCGTCTAGTCTGTCAAACTGCCCATCCATCTCCAAAACAGAGACCTAATATGAAAAGCAAATGAAAATTAGTTCATCATGTATGTAATCTATTATCCTCATAATATAAGATATAAGCTAAATGCTACATAGGAGCTGCATTCAATTGCATAGTTCCTGAGAATTAAATTATGATATGGGTCAATGAATTTGATTCAAAATCTTCGATATAAATATCATAATTTGATATGTTCTGCAAAAGACCTACTTGTAAATGAAAATGAGTCCTTAACTAAAAAGACCAGAGGAGTTTTCAGCAAAGTATCCATTGTCACTTTTGTCACTATGACAAGCACCATTAGAATACACTGAACTAACGTATCCAATTTCATTGTTGTTCATGTTCTGAGTCCTCCATGGAGCCCAGTGCCCACATTTGTGGTTTCTCCAGCACATTTGTAGAAGATGAAGTCAGTACACGCACTTCCCTTGTTACCCCTGTTCTCCAACAATTTTGAAGATCACTGAGCAAGGCTATCTATATTCCTTGTTATCTTAATTCTCCAATTTCCTCTTCGGAGGAGCTAGGGTACATATCATCCTCCATTTCTTTTAATCCAACATCTTTCCAGATCATGGAAACAAAGATCCCATAATATTAGTTATTTATATATTCTTAAAAGTCTTGAAGAATGCGGAACTAAGTTACCCATATTGCCCTTATTATGCTTGTTCTCCAAGGAATGAAGGTACCCGCTTTTGTTGTTTCCCCTGTTTCTAACCTCTTTGGAGAATACGGAGCCAAGGTACCCATTTTCCTTTTTACCGATATTCTCCACGAAGCCTAGATATGCCCACTTTCCCTATTTATGAGAGATACTTAAAAAAAAGTAGTAAAAACCCAACTTCTATTATACGAAGGAAAAACGAGCTATTCAAGATAGCCTTTTGTTTTTACTTTCTAAGCCTGTTCTAAACATATTTGGAGAACATAATGCCAACGTACCCACTTCCCTTTATCCTTTCTTCTTTGGAATTTCCTTTATCAATAAATAATGATGCATCCTAGTTAGAATAATTATATAGAACTGTGTTGCAAAAGGAGGAGATGGGTGTGGTACCTCATTGTC
This sequence comes from Sequoia sempervirens, assembly GCA_007258455.2. Lineage (NCBI taxonomy): Eukaryota > Viridiplantae > Streptophyta > Pinopsida > Cupressales > Cupressaceae > Sequoia > Sequoia sempervirens. Next base: position 200,450,010 of record VDFB02193867.1, read on the forward strand.
ATAGTAAATGTCAGGGCCATAGAAGAACTTGATGCCTGGATATGAACATGTCAACTTCCTACCACAGGGAATCCAGGAGATTATAGAACCCTCATCAAATAGATAGACTGGATTGAAGTACTTGACCCCTTCTTTCATCACCATCCGAACCCTCAAAACCTTGCCCTCATTGTCATCGGGAATTAGCTGTGTAGGCAAAACCTGAATCACAACTTGATTTTTTTGTAGCTAGAAAAGTGGGATATGGATTTGTTTTAAAGCAACTCAAGATTAGATATGCTTTAAAACAATTCGAGTTGGATTTTTAGCAACAGCAGGATTTTTATTCTTTAAATAGAATGTTTCTGAGTTTGTGAGGATAAGATAAATCCAAGAGTGGGATTTTATTCTTTAATAGAATGTTTCCGAGTTTGTGAGGATAAGATAAATCCTAGAGTGATTTTATGTGTAAATAAAGCCAAAGAAAGCAAGGAAAGATTCTTTCCTTGCACGCTAAGTAAAGCAGCTAGGCTCTATAAATACAAGATTGCTGTAGCAAACTCATATTGTATTTTTCGAAAGAAAAGTTTGCTGTTAGGCTGAATAGAAGATCCAACATTTGCAGGTTTTTCCCCGCATTGGGGTTTCCTGGGTATATCTGTGTTATTGTCTTTTTGTGTTTGGCTTCATGTTATTTTTGCTTCCGCTGTTATTAGTTGTTAATTAGCCCAGTTGTATTAATTGTTATAAATCAGATTTCTTTCTGTGAATTTATTGTGCAATTAATCTGTTGCTGGGTTATAGAAATTAACATGGTATCAGAGCTCTAAACTCTGAATACGAAGCCAAGATTTGTAACCAGATTTCAAGAAAAAAAAAGTCATTAGATTTTCGTCTCCAGTTCTTTTGTGGCTATGGCAACCAGTGTTCGATACGAGGACAGGCTCGAGGGTGCGTCTAACTTCTTGCAGTGGAAGGTTCGGATTACATCTGTTCTCAAGGAGAACAGGCTATGGACCTATGCTAGCACAGAAGTGACTCCACCAACAAATGATCCTGTTGCCTTAGATTCGCATGAAGTCAAAGAGGCCAAAGCTCAAAGGATTATCCTGGATGGAGTAAGAGATCATTTAATTCCTCATTTATCGGGGAAAGACACCGCCAAGGAGATGTGGGATACGCTCACAAAACTTTATCAGAGCGACTATCAGAGTCGTAAGATGATGCTCAAGGACAAATTGCATAATACCAAGATGTCCAAAGGCGAGAGTGTGACCTCTTACTTGTCCAAGCTGACACAGGTCAGGGATGAGCTTGCTGCTGTTGGAGAGACGATTAAAGAAGATGAGTTGGTGCGTATAGCCTTGAATGGTTTTTCAAAGCACTGGGAAGTGTTTGTCAAGTGTGTTGTCGGCAGAGATCGGCTACCTGATTGGGCAAGACTTTGGGATGATTTTGTTCAGGAGGAGATCCGTGAAGGTGCTCATCGAGGAGATCAGACAAAGAAGGTTTTGTAACTTGGTCTTCTTGTTCAAAGGCTATGGCAGCCCCTAACTTGAACGAAGAATCATTGAATGTTGTTCTGAAAGTTTTAGAAGAAACAACATCCTCCTTGGTGGCTGCAACCAACTCGAAAGGGTCACCATGGAACTCTTCAGAGCAAGCTTCTTCATCAAAGACAATTTTTCCTTTTGTGCCCTCCTTATAGCTTGCGATGCAAACGAAACTTTGGTCTTCATCAGGATCAAAGGGAAATTCGTCCCACAAAGGTTCTCTTTCATACGTTGGTGCCAACACACCTGGATCCCAAATGCTAGTGGGTTGATTAAGATGATCAACAGGAAAAAACTTATCATGCTCCCTTTGTAGTGATGACTCTTTGAATAAGTCAAGTCCCAAATCCCTCAAACTGATATCGTCAAAAACATTTCTCTCCAAAGACCGAGTTTTCTGCTCAAGCCCAAAGTCACCATCATAATGAAGTGAAAAATCTTCATTGCTTGCTGTTTTGAAAACTTCACCGTCATTATCTTCACCATGAGGAAGTATGTCACTGATTTCTTCATGTGGAACTTCTTCAAAAGTTGAGCCAGCAACATGAAGAGAATCATTCTTTACCAAATCTTCAATATGACCTTGTATAGACTCTTTGGAATTATCTATATCATCAGGATCACTAAATATTCTTGCATCTTGTTCAGACTTCTCCAAAAGTGGCTTCAATTTCTCTTCACATTGATTAAATAATTCCTTGATCAGCATAGCAGTAATAGGAGAATCCTTTTTTTTACACTCATATGTGTCCAAGAGGAGAGATTGGACATTTGGTGGAATTTCATCTAACTCATTAATGGTGAGAATAAGGATTTTCTTCACAGCTGCAATAACATCCTCTTCTTGCTCACTCCAAGTGGATATGAAGAGGTAATGGAACAAGTGATAAATCTGATCATGCATTTCCAAGGCAAACAGCAAGTTACTTACCCAGAGATCTGAAAATGTTTTTAAGATAGCAACCTTTCTAGCAAATAGATTGCTTCTAGTTTCATCAAGATCTTGGAAACTTTCTACAATCATATTCAGAATGATTTTCATGGTTTCATCATCATAGGGTGTCATGGGAACCACTATTCTCATTAACTCCATGAAGCAAGAAGTAATCAGCAGCTTGATTTCTTCATTTGGGTGTCCCAGCCAATAGGGCTGAACTAAAAGGTGAAATGCCGGTGATAATGCCAACTGCATCATTTTAGAAGGTGACTGCTTCACCTGTCTCAAACATTGTTCCAATATTTGAAGATTATTCCTTTCATCTTCCCTTGACTTACATTCTTCGTCAAGTCTATTCCCGGTCTCAAAAAGTGTTTGTTCCAACTTTATCTCTTCTCTGTTAGCCATGTTTATCTGCCACTTCTAAACTGAGTTGAACTCCGTTCTGACCTCTGGTGTAGAAACTGATTTCTCTATCATACGACTGACAACTAAACCTTGTTGGGCACAGGATGGCAGGATCTTGGCTCTGATACCACTAAAGTTGCAAAGAAGACCATTTGTGCTTCTCAAGATAGAGTGAGAAAGATTGATGAACTTTCTCTGGAGCTTGGATCAACAAGAGCTACGCTAGAAGAAACTCAAATGGCATTAATGGAAATAGAAAATCAGTTTGTTGATTTCAAAATTTTCACAAAGCAAGAGAATGCACATAAAGCCGAAGAAATCAAGCAAGTTTTTTGTGAGCTTGATAGTCTTCGAGAAGAGTTTGACCTTGAAGGTTTCACGAGAAGGACTGAAGTTACAAGTGCAGATTTAGATCAGCAAGATGGATGGAATAACTTTTCAAATTTTGACAATTCTCTCTTTGAAGAAGGTGATGAAGGAGATTATGGCAATCCTCTCTATGTGATGGAAGATGAAACAAAGAATGAGACTGAGTATGGTTTCCAGTGCTTGGATGCTTTGATCTCATTCCATGTGGATGTGCCACGTTTGCTGATTAGTCATGAATGCATAAGTGGGTTTGAGGATGGAGGTTCTACATGGGAGGTGACGAAGCAAGGTAATTTCAACATCTATGACATCAAGGTGTTGATGAGACAAGTCTTGGTGGCTGTTGGTAACTTCATTACAGCAGCAACGAGTGAAGATTTCAGACCTACTACTCAGGGGAAATGGGAAAAAGGTGAACTAGACTTTGGTGGGTGCACTCTTGACAATCCATCCCTTAGGTGGAATGATGTTTGGAATCATATTGATCAGTTTTGGGAGCTGAATTTGAAGCCACTCTATGTTTCATACTCCCTTAATGTGGAAGCTTTCATGGTTAAGCTTCAAGGATTTACTAGATGGGGCATCAGTTTCGTGAGAAGGCACTTGGTTCTCACTAGCACTTGGGAATGTGTAGAGATTTCTTTGCAGGGTGTTGAAAATCACCTTCAGTTGGGTATCCATGCTTGGGATTCTCAACTTGGGTTGTCAGAGTTTATTACTTATGGAAAAGATTCTTGGAGGGATAAGGGACAAATTTCCAGACTTGTTGATGTTGTTCCCTTCATTTCCAGCTACTTGATGGTTCCGTTTGTTCTTCGACAAATGGATTGGAGAGAAATTTTGAATATGGGCTGGAAAGATCAACGATCGGTAGTTCTTGGAAGTGACTTTCAGCTCAGACAAGGGCTGATTTTGAGACACGAGCTTGCTGGTTTGAGGCAGACCAGCCACCTTACATGTTGCGTTTCTCGCATTCAGGAGAGTTGGTTCATCACTCCTGATCAAAGAGGTGGTAGTTCTCTCATGGAGATGAATCTAGTGTGTTTTCCAACCACCTTGGAGGTGTCACTTTGCAGCTCGATGGTCATCTCACATGCTCACGCTTGGGATTTGGAGTGGTGTTGTTGTTTTCCCTTGGGTAGGACTCGAGAATCAGATTGCACTGCGCTGATCCTAGTCTTGATCAGCAGTAATTATTTGTTCCTTCACACTTTTCCTACCCTCCAAATTCATCTTATGATGGTTGATGATGTAAACTTTGACAGTTTACTCTCAGTATTGATTCATGACAGCAGTAGCTCACATGCTTTGGTTCACCATTCGGAGACTCATGGGGTTGGAACTATGATTGTTTTCTGTAGTCTTCATGGTTGTGCAAGTATAATTCAGATGAGGCATGGTAGCTTTATGCGGAGACATGAGTTTGAGTTTGTGGAGCTCTTGCAAAGGAATGCTTCCCTCCTTGCAAGAAGATGTGTAGAGGTCACACTTGCAGGCATGGTCCCGTTTGTTACCATGTGGAGGTATGGGGAGGAGTTCGATTTTGATTTGAATAGTCTATCTCTCCTATTGCTCAGAATGGTGATTGACAGTAGTATGGTTGATACTGTTAATTCGGGGGATCGTGGACATGAGATGTTGCATGATTTTGATTTCCTTCCTTTAAGATCTTTCAGTTTGAGAATCATAGATGGTAACACTTTGGAGTTACAAGGGGAGTCAGTGCAGCATTGGCATGATATTTTCATTGATGTGATCAGAGTGGTGCAGCATCGGCATGGTGGGTTTTTCCTGAGACGCATTTGGGAACCAGGGATCATACTTGTTGCGTATGGATTAGTCTTCAAATTACTGGAGTTGTGGCGGTATTGCTTGAGGACAAGCAATTTTGGGAAGGGCGGATTGTAATGTCCCCTTCTCAAACCTGATCTTTCCAGTAACCATTGGCCTTTTCTTTGGGAACCCGAAGGCTAGTCGGAAGATAAATTAGGGTTTCCTATTTTTGAGGAGGTCATTGCTCAGAGATGATGGATTCAATGGCAGATTCTTTCTGGGTTTTCAGAGAGCTTCGCAGGGGTATGTTCATCTCGGCATTCAGAGCATTTTCCAGGAATTTACTATTTTTAGTAAATTCTATTTTGTCTCAGGCAGTTGACTTTCCCTTTCAGTTGACTCAAGTGGCGTATTCAGTTTCAGGACTTCAGAATGCAGTTTTGGAGAAATGAGATTATTTCACTTAAAAATAACATTATATTTTAAATGTTATTTTATGACCTTGGCCTAGTCGAATAACTTAATGTTATTTTAAAAGGTGGACTTGAAGGGTGGCGCCATCATTGAGGGAATATTAAATTTATGTTGAAATTTATCAAAGTCCAATCTAGGCTTTAAGGAGGGCGCATTTATTTAAGTGAAATATTTAATGAAATCAAAATTAATGATGCTTGGAAAAGGACGCCATTTTGTGGGATTAGGGTTTTGACTTTGGAAAAGGTGTTAGGGTTTCAAGGAAGGTCAACAGAAGCTTATAAAAGACAGCCTTGGGGTCTCATTTGGGGATCTTTGGTCTATGCTAATGTTATGCTGCCGAATTGGTTGCGGAATTGCTTCGAGGAATGAATGCCTCCTAGTCTGGGCTCGACTTCGTGCTTGAGAGACAGCACCTAGTGGAGAGGTTCGATTATTTGAGTGATTTTATAGTAAGTTTTGCATTGTTGTAGAGTTATTGCTTGAAGTTCAGATTTTTGCATTTCATAACTTTTCTGGAGTTGCTGATTTGATACAGCAGATCCATGTTTTTACTCATATCTCAAAAAATACAAAAATGCTAGTTCTGGGTATTGCATCAATCTTTAAGTTTGTAAGGAGCGTTCATTTTCTCCAATTTATAGGTCTTAATGTTGTGAATTGATTTTTTAATGCCAAGTCGAATTCTTCAGCTGGGCCGTACCATTTTAATGACATTGGGATTCGTGCATAATTCATGTGTGGGTTTTAGATCTGTTTTCAGTGTCTCATCTTAGGCGTCTACTTGGTTAAGGCTTAGTGCATTTAATCTCTAGTCAATCGGAGGTCATACGTGGAAGATATGAGCATTTAAGTCATTCATTACACTGCTGTTTATGCATTTAATGAGCAGATTTGTAACAGAAAACAGAAATCAGTATTTGATCCTTGAAAGCATTGTGGTTTTGATATCACTATCCAAGATAAGAGTGGTTCTCAATGATGTAATGCTGATCCTGTAATTTCATGAGATATTGGCAGGCGAATGCTTCTTGTTTGTAAAACTGACAGTAGTACTGGCAGTCTTTCTTTCTTGTTCAAATCTGATTGTAATTCTCAAATTCATTTAAGTTATTGTAATAGTTACAGCTCCGCCCTATGGTAGCTACTTTCCCAGCTTGGGTTAGCAAGCACATTCTGGGTGTCGAGTATTTCCAGTTTCAGCATTTATTTCAAGCAATTAATTCTGTAATCACTCCGTCATATGGTCGCCCCTCACTCCGCCTCGGATTGGGTAGCACATACTTGACGTTGAGTTCCTTTCTGTATTTAGAGTAGAGATCCTCTGACCAATGCTCGCCATCATCGGCGCCATTCTGGTTAGAGTTGTTTTCTTGCACGTTTTGGTTTATTCTCTAACCCTAACGGGTGCTATGCTTTGTAATTTGTAAATCGAAAAACGAAAAAATTTGGCCTTTAACATCAGCTAGTATCGTATGACTTTCTCCAGAAGACATGGATATATATTTCAAGAAGAATAAAAGATGAGGTTCAAGTAGGTTCAAAGAGTTTAAGGCTCTCATATGGAGAACCAAACCTGGAAGAAGATCAAGATACCGAGGTCCGATGAAGCTCGGGAGGCCAGTATACCTCGAACGCTCTTCAAAGATTTTTGTGCTGTGAGTTGCACAAGAAAGAGTTGACAGTTCTGTACAACCCTCAGCATAATGGGGTTGCTGAACGGAAGAATAGAGCTATAGTTGGAGCAGCCAAGGCCATGCTTCATGATCAGGATCTGCCTTGGTTCTTATGGGCAGAAGCTTGCAACACAGCTGTGTATTTGCAGAATAGGAGCCCTCACAAAGTGTTGGGCAAATTGACTCCAGAAGAGGCATTCACTGGTAAGAAACCAGATTTGGGGCACATTCACATCTTTGGATGCCTTGTGTATTGTCACATTCCTGTTGAGAAGAGAACCAAGTTGGAACCTACTGCAGAGAAGGGTATCCTTGTTGGGTACAGTGAAACTTCTAAGGCTTATAGAGTTTATATTCCTGCTCAGGAAAACAGTGGTTCGCAGAGATGTGAAGTTTGAGGAAGAGAGGGCTCTTCAAAAGTCAAGTAACTTGATGAATGAGGAGGAACAAACATCCACAGTTGAGGTAGCACAAATTCCTCAAACTTCAGTCACACAAGCTGGAGAGCAGAACAAGCAGGATGATCAAATAGAGGAACAAATAATTCCTCAGCCTCAGATTCCTATTAGTGAGAAGAGGAGAAACAAGGTAGCTGAGAAAACATTAAGAGAGGCTCAAGAATATGTAGGTGATCCTCAAGATTCACGATAAAGAAGGGCCCCACGCTATTCAGAGATTATGCGTGGCAATTTATGAGTGAATTAATTGAAGCAGAGCCTTCCAAATGTGAGGCATCCACACCAAGTGTGGAGAGATGCCATGGTGGAAGATATTCTTCCACTGCGAAGAATAAAGTGTGGGAGGTACCAAGACCAGAAAAACAAGTCCTGTGGTGGGCTTGAGATGGCTGTGGTATAAGATTAAGCATGATGCGATGGTAGTGTGGAAAAGTCTGAAGCCCGGGTTTGTGCTGGGGTTTTCACATGGAAGGAGCCGACTATGACAGAGACTTCTTTTGCAAAAAGAGCTGCACTCATCCATAAGAGCTATCATTTATAAAGGAAAGACAGATGGGTTGAGGATTCATCGATGGATGAAGACGGCTTTCTCAATCCGAGTGACTGAGGAAGAGATTTACATAGAGCAACCAGAAGGGTTTGAAGCACATGAGAGGGATTATCATGTATGCAGATTGAAAAGAGCACTGTATGGACTCAAGCAGGCTCCTGGGGCGTGGTATTCACGTATTGATAGTTACTTGCAGAGTGTGGGCTTCATCAAGAGTGAGGCAGATTCAAACCTATACTATGTTCACGTGAAGGGTGAACTTCTCATATTGTTGTTATATGTTGATGACCTATTTCTCACAGGGTCAGAGGAGCTCATAGCACACTGCAAGCGAGATCTTGCAGGAGAGTTTGAGATGAAGGACTTGGGGTTGATGCACTACTTTCTGGGATTGGAGTTGTGGCAGAAAGAGGGAGAGATCTTCCTTGGACAAGGGAAGTACTTAATTGATATCTTGAAGCGATTCAGGATGGAAAACTGTAAGCCTATGTCAACGCCACTTGTGACCAATTGGAAGAAGATTGATGCTTCCAGATCAGAGGCAGTGGACCCTACTTTATACAGACAGTTGATAGGCTCTCTTATGTATTTGGTCAACACTAGGCCAGACATTTGTTTTGCAGTGAACTCACTTAGTCAGTTTATGGTGGAACCTAAACGTGTGCACTGGATAGCTGCGAAGCATGTTTTGAGATATCTCCGAGGCACAGTTGATTATGGGCTGAAGTATGTTCAGCAGGCTGGAGTGAAGCTCAAGGGGTTTACTGATGTAGATTGGGCAGGCAGTACAGCTGATCGAAAGAGCACTTCAGGGTGCAGTCTTAGTTTGGGATCAGGCGCACTGGTATTAAACAGGAAATGTAAGTCGGGCTGTAATCGAAGTCTGGCAGAGGTCGAGGCATGGCAGCCAAAGATACATGTGAGGCTATCCGCTCGGAAACTTGAATGGGCTCTTAATCGTGAGCTTGATCCTACAAATATTTAATGTGATAATCGAGTTGCATCACCGAGAACCAAAGTGTTTCATGACAAGTCAAAACACATTGAGATCAAGTACCACTTCATCAGAGATTGTGTGGAGAAGGGGATAGTGAAGCTCAATTATATTCCTACGGATGAACAAATAGCAGATATCCTGACGAAGGCCTTGATGAAGAGCAAGTTTGAATTCTTTAGGGACAAGTTGGGTGTGGTGCAGAACACTTTCCTCGCTAAGAGGGAGTGTTGATTTTTGTAGCTAGAAAAGTGGGATATGGATTTGTTTTAAAGCAACTCAAGATTAGATATGCTTTAAAACAATTCGAGTTGGATTTTTAGCAACAGCAGGATTTTTATTCTTTAAATAGAATGTTTATGAGTTTGTGAGGATAAGATAAATCCAAGAGTGGGATTTTATTCTTTAATAGAATGTTTCCAAGTTTGTGAGGATAAGATAAATCCTAGAGTGATTTTATGTGTAACAGTTGAAAGAAAGCAAGGAAAGATTCTTTTCCTTGCACGCCAAGTAAAACAGCTAGGCTCAAATATAAGATTGTTTTAGCAAACCTTATACGGTATTTTCGGAAAGAAAACACAAGTCAATAGAAAAGTGATCCACATTTATGTGCTCTTTTCCACATTGGGGTTTCCTCATGTATGATCTGTATATTAGTTCTTCTCGTATGTTGTCTTTTGTGTTTGGCTTCATGTTATTTTTTGAGCTCACTGCTACATAGCTTACATTAGCCCACAGTATTAATGCTATAAATCGATTTCTTTCTGGTTCTATTGCAATTAACTGCTTAGTCGGGTTATAGAAATTGTTTCAACAACATCTCGATATTGCTTCCGTGTGGATCCAACGTGCTATTTGCAACATGTCCAGCATTAAATTATGTATAAAATAGATCCACAATTTCAGTTGCATGTAATAGAAATAGACATACATACCAATGTAAGCATCAAAGTCTGGCTTGCGGGCTTCAATACTGGCTTTGATGCTTTCTAGGCTGTGCCCACGTTCTGCCATGTCACGCTGCACTAATCCTCAATAATGTTAGCTCAAGGTCAGCAAAATTTCTCCTGCCTGTCTAGGATGGAAGCTTCTATTTCTTGCAACACACGACAGGTGACTGGTACAAAGTTTTTGAATTAGTAAAAGGCGTATAACAGAAAAGATATTTTTTATTTTTTTTTTAATTTTCTTAGTCAATAGGTTATATATTGTGTGAGATTTGAGTTCAAAATCACGTCTGCAAATTACTATTGAGTTGTCTGAAAACAAGTTTCAACCGTCGTTTAATGGTAAATCAGTTACTGTTTAATGGTAAAAACCTCCAAAATATCAGATAAAAGCCTCCAAATCACTATCACATAAAAAGCCGTATAAATATTATTTGACAACTGGATGAGAAACATTCTATCAATTTGTAAAGTTTTTGTCAAGTTGATGGCAATTTTTCTTTTTCATTTGTATTGTTTTATGTTTTAAATTTGTGTGCAATACTTAATTTCTTTAAGAAAAAAATCTAGATTTGTCTAACTTTATTTCATTCCATTATTTAACACTTATTATTAAATGTTTAATCCAGCCACATGCAATTAGAATTCGCAACTCATCCATACATAAACACATACTCTCTCACATATTAACATACATATAATTTTCTATCAACATAATCCTTGAAACTCCTTTCAACAGAAAACAAACTAAGAGCAGAGACAAAGAAATGATATTGGTACCGGATTTGAGACTGACATTAGAACTAACCTGAATTTTCAGAGCGAACTTGACCTCGTTGCTGATGTCCAAATATATGCTGAAGTCGAGCAAGTCTCTGACTCGCGAGTCGAACATGGGATGAAGGCCTTCGATGACGAGGATCTTGGGAGGAAGAATCTCCTCTGGAGGGTCGAGGAGACCGGAAACATGGTTGTAGATGGGCTTCATGACAGGGGAGCCCTCCTTGAGAGCCTTGACTTGCTCGTACATGAGGTCAAAGTTATTGGCTCTGGGGTCCAGCGCCGTGACGCCCTTCTCTTTCCTCCGATACCTGTCAAGAGAGTGATAGTCGTCGAGGCAGATAACGGTGGTGGTGTCGCTGATGAGTGTGTTGGAGTCGGGATTACCACCCTTGGGGGTCTCCGCTGCTCCGCCAAACACACTCGTTAAGCGCCTCATGAAGGTGGTCTTGCCGCATCCCGAATCAGCAGCCAGCCCTATGACCACGGTCTTATCAGCAGACACCGAGCATATGACCACGGACCCTCTTCTGCCTCTTCTTGAAGAAAAGCTGGATGGATGCTTGGAGCAGAATTGAGAAGGCAGTGACAGAGATGACGATCTGTGGACGCCTGTTGTGGGGGCTGGGCAGGCCATCTTTCAGTTCTCTCTCACTCGTGTATAAAGGAACTCAAGTTAAGCATTATTACGAGAATTTCCTTCTTATTGAGTGCCCACATCTCAAGTAAAAATATACTTTGCTTGATTCTCATAGAAGAACATTTTCTATGGTAAGGAAAGCATTATTTGGTGTCGATTTTTTTTTTGAGAGCTTCTAGTGGGTTGATGGTAATCCTTTTTCAAGATTAATATTACTAGTGTTGCACCTTTAGGGGTGTAAGATATGTCGATAGAAAATTTAAGAAAATTTGTTTGTTAGTGTAATAAAATATTTATTAATAGTTAATAAAAAATATATATTATTAATTTTATTTTAAAAATATTTTATTTAGAAATATTATAATATATATTTGTACATATTTTGAATTTGGATTGTAATTGCGATTTGTATAAGTAATTATTGTACAATAGATTTGCATATATACTATTCCAATATAAAAGGAGACATTATATAAAGTCTATAAATAGACTCACTCTTTACTATATTATTGAAAATATTAACTAATATATATATATACAGACACACACACACATATATACATACATACATACATATATTAACTAGCATACATATATTAGATATTAATATATAGTAGACTCACTCTTTATTGCTTTTAGATCTTATCATATGGTGAGCTCTTCAATGATTTAGTTGCACTTGTTTATGCCACTCAATTGTATGTAGACAATATTACATTTAAAATTTAAAACAACATAAGCTTTGAAAAAGAACAAAGGATATATGGACTACATATTTTCATGGTTGTTTCAACATTCAATATCAAATTCTGTTAGAATCTAAACAACCAAAGTGTAGTTTCCAATGCATGCTTTGATTCCACCATCAAAGCACTAAATTTTATTAAAATCTAGAGCATGAAAGTGTGACAGAAGATGAGGAGGCTCCATGAGATGGTCACCCTTGCATTTCTTGACTGTGACACTATAAGCTTTACTCTCTGTCTAAGTGAGAAGTATCTGCATGTGATGCACACTTTAATCATTCCTCCTCATAGTTATAGTATTTTCTCATATGTTTATTCATTTTGAATTAAGGTGACAGCCATTTGCAGAGCATGCATACAATTCCCCTAGCTAGTTGTTGATGGTGTACACGCATCCGATTCTGAAGGCACTGCTCCTCTTCAAGTTGCATCTTTTATCACATCTTCCACATTATCATTCCACCATTCCCCTGTATATTTTAGATGAAAAAAACAAATTTTTAGATCTAGGAAATTATCGTGCAAACCTTAAATGTAATCTAGGAAAGCATGGAAAATAATAGTCAATAGGAGGGTAAATGACATACTGTGCATATGACTTGTTTTCTATGGAATTTTGGCCATACTTTCTCCATGCACACCTGTCCTCCAAAGAATCTATCTTAGTTCTTAACCAAAGCACAATATTTTTGGAGGAGCAATATTATCACTTTGATGCCTCTCTATTGCAACCCATCCTAACTCCATTTTCTCTCGCTTCTCTGTACAATATATTCTCAAAAAAATTGTAGAAGAAATTACACCCTTATTAGTTACAACACTTTCTTGGAAAAGGTTGTTTCATGAGTATTCATTATTATCACGAAACACTTCTGATTCATTCGGTTCAAATCAAATGCATCTCTACTATTCTTTTAAAGACATTACAGACTCTTCGACTACCAGCTAGCGAGGACAATCAAACATTTCAGCTATTACACATTCCACTACCACTACAGATGATCAAACGTTTAAGCTTCTTCTTACTGACATTCTAATTGTAACTACCACCGTGACAACCATCGAGGATGTCAAAAAAAAATGAAAAAAGGGTTTTTGTTTATGGAAAAATATTCTTCCCTCTACAATTGAATACGCCTCTCGGTGTAATTACTATGAGGTTGTAGATTCTCAAAGATAAGTTTTCAAAGATAGAATATGAAGGATTCATTGTTGTTTACAAATCAAATTTTAAATTTGCTCATTTTTGGCCATATGCTGTCAAAAACTTGGATGAAAAGTTTCTTATTTAGATTATAATATGAAATCTGAAAAGTGATATTGTAAAATACACAATTATGATATAGCTTTGGATAAGGATGCTAATTTTGAAGTGAAAAACCAAAAATTTGATATTAGTGAGAGAAAGAGTATTGCTTCTCCCATTATTGGAACATTTGAATTTGATACATATAATAAAAGTAATAACCAAAGGTGTTATTAAGAATAACTGCTAATAGTTTGCAAGAATGTTTCTCACTAGATTATAGGAAGATACTAATATAGTTATGATTACAAAGTTTTATTATGTTGTTGATATGTTATAATAAATATAACTTACTATATTTGGATGTTGATACATCACTGAATAATGATGTATTTTGACATCAATTTTTATTTTAATGGCGTGATAATACTTTAGTTTGTATTGTCGTATATTATATACCCTTGCAATTTTATACTATACAATGTCCCCCTCTTTTAGCCCATGACATAAACACTTTGTAAATGTAAAGCGCTAACACAAAAATATCTTTTATGAGCATTTCTATAACAATTCAAGTGAGCTAAGTCCATTTTTTCTTAGATGGGAGTGCTACACATGGACATCTATGGTGCACTAGTGTCCCTCTAAAAAATCATGATTCTAGTGGCCATTGGAGTGTTACCTTCCTGTGAATATTTAGAAGTAATGCCTTTTGCATGATAGTCACATTTAACAAAGTGACCCAACTTGCAATTTTTAAAAGAGGCAGAAAAAGAAAAGAAAGCAAGTCTAATTTCTCTCTCATACTCTCACATACGTGCATGCTCATGCTCTCATATTGAACTCTACAATCTCTTGAAGAATATTTTAAGTTGTGAATGAATGTTCAACAAGCTCTCTACCATATTTCATGTTATCTTTTCAAGGTGGGATTGAATAAGGGAACATTGTGGAAGATTTTGCATCTCTCTTGATGTTTTTTGAAAACTTCTAGGTGATCATTCAATCCATTTTATTTTTTTCTTCCCACTGTATATAATTTCTTTGTGTTAACATTTAGATATATCTAGTGTTAGCACAATGCATTTAAAATCTTTTATATCTCTAGCATTATAGTTTGTTTAAAAGAAGTCTCTTTTATTATGTCTCTCAATACTCTCAAAAATCCTAGTTGTCCATGGAGGTAAAAATATCGAAATGGGGGTTTGACTGAGGCAAGCCCCTAAATAATCCAACCAAACATTTCTCCTTTCTCTTTGTGTGTGTGCAAGTTCTACAAGTTAGAAAATAGCAACTATCCTAGTGATATATTTTGTCTTTCAAATTTTTTTATTGGATTACTATGGTTTAAGCTTCACATTACATTTCTCTTTTAATTTTGTTACTCTCATATTTCTCATACATAGTGATTTGGCAATATTTGTTTTGTGCATGAAGGGACCAATTATGATACACTTTGTACTTGTGTTTCTGTGTTGGATTCATATTGAACGACAACATGACACATGGATGTTTACACTACATGATTTTTTCCATGGTCAAGGCTCTAAAAAAATAACAGAATCATCTCTAAGACATGTACATTCTTTTTTATTGATATTAGTTTGTAATTATTGTTATAGAGAGATATTTTCACCAGTTCATTACAACTGGATATGCTTATATTGAATTAAAAATTAAATATTTAATTTGTTTCCAATTATAATCATTTCATAAAAAAGATTGGCCAGATAGGTAGAAGAAACTTTGATTCATGTAATTTCAATCTAGATCATTGGTTCTCAAGGAAGCTGTATTCCTTAGTAAGAGTGAATTTTTACCCTACAATTTTATAGCTTTTTTGGACTGAATATTCTTGAATCTTTTTGGATTTGACAGTTTAGTTCCCATTGTATGAAATATAGTGCTAGTTTGTGTCTGATGTGACCTCCTTGACACATCAATATTGTAACCTATTTAATTTTGGTGACAAATCATCAATTTAAACAAAAATGTAAGACATGGGATTGTAGGACTGGTAGGAGTAGATGAAGGTGGAAGTGGGAGAGTGGTATAATGAGGTTGGTGAGATGAGGTGCGAAAATATGAATGGAATGGCGTATATTTTGTTGTCATAGGGTTAGATGGGTTAGGGTTGTATGCCATGTGAGATGTGTAGAAAGTGAAGAAAGGAGGGGATGAAGGTATGATGGTGACCTAGTAGGGTGGAAAATGCTTGGGGTATATTTAGTTGTCATAGGGTTAGATGGGTTAGGGTTGTATGCCATGTGAGATGTGTAGAAAGTCGAGAAAGGAGGGGATGAAGGTATGATGGTGACCTAGTAGGGTGGAAAATGCTTGGTGTTATAATTATATGTGTACATATGAGGGGAAGTGGTTGGGATGGGAGGTAAATTTGGAGATTAAATGGAAGAGGCAAGATGAGAAATAGATGGATTGGGGGTTGACATAGAACAATAAGGTATGTACTTGGAAAGATAAAATGTGGGATATTAGGTTAAAGTACATGTTCGATGGTGGTGTAAGGAGAAATAAAATATGTTATGGAAGGGAAGACATAACTTATGATTGAGTGGAGGTTTTTCTTGGTGACAATTATACTAAGTAGTTTGTTAGTAAGACAAAGGTACTATTGTGTTTCAATGATAGGACATGATTATAAACATTTTTAATGTTTTGCATACTCTAGGACTTGTGATTAGGTACATAAAAAATTTGATTAAGTTAGATAATTATGTTGATACTATTTTGTAGTGGTTTAATACATGTATAATTGTAAATAAACAAGTAATCCATTTCTTATTGCTAGTAAGCTTTCTTTAGATATGTCCTAAATAAAATGATGATTTTAAGGATATGCCTAATGTTCCTTATGCTATTTTTATTGGTAGTCTAGTGTATCAATTTTTTTTTCAATAGACCAAATCTATTACCCATGCAATGAAAGTTTTGAGCAAGTATATACCTAACCTTAATAAGGAGCATTAGACTTCGTTGAGAGGGTTTTTAGACATTTCAAGGTAATTCTAATTATTGTTTATATTATTATGGCACTAATGATATAGATAATTCGTTGGACACAAGAATTTGTTGATGCAAATTAGGTAGGTGATTTGGATAGTCGGAGGTCCATTAATGACTATATATTTTCCTTTTTTGGTGGTGCAATGATTTGGATGAGTAAGAAGAAAACCACAATTTATTTTTCCACTATCAAATTATAGTATATGGTTGTTACACATGCCTCTAAGGAGGCCATTTAGTTATAGAGACTTTCTACATGTTTTGGTTTTGATTGTGGGTTTGTTAGAATCAATTATTATAGCTAGAGTGCTATTTATTTGGCTAGGAATCACATGTACGATTCTTGTATGAAGCATGTTGATGTTTAGTATCATTAAGTGTGAGAGATGGTAGAGAATGATAAGGTATTGTTATAGAAAGCTGACACTTAGAAAAATGTTGTATATTCCTTCACAAAGCTAGTGATCATGGATAAGTTCTCTTGGTGTAGAAAGACCACGGGCCTTAGATCTTGTACAGTTAAATTTTATTTTATTTTTCCTATGTTACATATTTTACATAATTTATAATGTCAAGTGGAAGAATATTAGGATTAGTATATCATTAACCTTGCAAATCCTATGCATATTTTATTTGTCTCCAATACTCTTGAAAGGTGTACTTGGACATCTAGAGTGTAATTGGAGAAATAATTTATAATTTATATTCTCCCAGAATCTTGGTATTAGTTTCTGTATGTATCACTCTAATAATGATTCTTATTTAAATGATTACCATGACCTAAACATTAAGATCCTAATTTCCTAACAGGATCCAATCGCGCTCTATAAGGCATAGAGAAAGATGAATATTTTCTAGAGATATTCATGTTTCTAACCATCATTCCACCTTTTAAATGTGAATTCAATAGATCTATAATATGGAGGTTCTTTCTTCTAAAAGTGAGATGTTTTGTTCAATGTATAAGAACCTATTTTAGAACCTGTTATTAGACTTGATGTGATTTGATATTCTTTATCTCCCAAAACATGTAGGGAGTTATTGATGTGGAGTTACCACTCTCTTTCTTTGGGGGTTGGGGGGATTCTTTTGTACATGGATACCTAAGATGACACTACTTTTTGGAACCTATTTGTATTTCTTCCTAAGTTGCACTTAAGAGGGTATTAATGTAATATTCTATTACATCTATTTTATTAAAATTACTTAAGTAAATATATTTAACTCTTAGGTAGTGCTAAAAATGATATTTGTCATCCTTGCTTCAAATTAATTATTTGTCACCCTTGCCTTATAATCCTTGATTGATGATTTGAGGTGATGCCTCTACCTCATCAGGTTGGTCAACACTATCTCTAGTTGTTGAGTTAGCTTCTCTCTTGATTGAAGTTAACTCAAATTCCCTTAGACACGTGTTACCATGGTTTGCCCAAAAGATTATATATGTGCATGTTTTTCCTTTACAATACAAATGAATAAAATAACCATTGTTATTTATTTGAGTATTCAATTGGTTCAAACAAACAAATTATTATAATTAATTATAAAAGCTTCCTAGTTTTGAATATATTTCTTAACAAAATCTTATGTGATATCAAGGTGAATTTGTGCCAAATCCTATATGATATCAAAACAAAATTATACCAAATATTACAATATATAGGAATAATCTTGATTGACGGATGTCTCATATTAAAAAACTTATAGTCAAAAGGTGTTTGAAAGCATTCAATGTACCCATATAGGTGAAGTCTCAAAAGTAAAACTTGTCCATGGTCTAAATAGTTATAGTTGTCAAAAGGCTCTTGGACTTTGGATGAAGTCAAATGGTTTCAAATGAATCCATCAATGATCAAGTCCTACTGAGTGCAAGGCTTCCAACACTAAAAAAGGACGAGGCTAGGATTGTACCTTGGGCGATTTTGGTAGAATGGATATCCCTCATTCCTTAACTTTGAACTGAAAAATATCAACTTCGACTTGTGCTCTCAATATCAACATATTATAAACAATCAATCTAAAAATAATTAAAAACCTTGGAAAAATGACTTCTTCACGTTGCTCACGTATTGCATTATTAAAGCGATTGGAGAATATCCACCAAATAATGAATGCCATCGAAATAATAAGTTTGTTGTAAGCTTTGCTATTTTAAGACAATCTATTATGTCATCAAAAGAAAGTTGTCATGAAACGAAGACAGAGAAAAAAACTTCGATAGTCTTTGCTTTTAAATTGTTTTTATATTACATCCGAGGATTCCACGACCGCCTACAAAGATTCAATATCATTTTATATTCTAACAAGAACAACGTATTGTCGTCAGATTTTATTGTACATTTGGAATTTAATTCTAGACTTTAGCTGATTCCAAAGAAGCTTTCCTCTCTAGAGTGATCTGTTCAAACAGGTCTCGGATCTTAAGTCCTACTATGGTTTGGAAGAGGCCAGTGCCATTGTTGCTTCCTGGAAAATCAGAATGTTTCAACATCTGCTGCGTGATTTCTCCGTAGAATTTGGTGGATATGTTGCTCAAGTGACTCTCCACGTATATTAATTCATCTAGTCTGTCAAACTGCCCATCCATCTCCAAAACAGAGACCTGATATGAAAAGAAAATGGAAATTAGTTCATCATGTATGTAATCTATTATCCTCATAAGATAAAGATATAAGCTAAATGCTACATAGGAGCTGGTAAAATTATATGGAATTATGATATTTATATTAAAATTCATTAAATTATGATATGGGTCAATGAATTTGGCTCAAAATCTTCCATATAAATGTTCTGCAAAATACCTCCTACTTGTAAATGAAATTCCTAGATTTGCACTTGTGAAAATGAGTCCTTAACTAAAAGACCAGAGAAGTCTTCAGCAAAGTACCCATGTCACTTTTATGACTATGAGAAGCACCATTAAAATACACTCAACTAACGTATCCAATTTCATTGTTGCTCATGTTCTGAGTTCTCCATGGAGAACAGTGCCCACATTTGTGGTTTCTCCAACACATTTGTTTAAGATGGCGTCATTGCACGCACTTCCCTTGTTACCTCTGTTCTCCAACAATTTTGAAGATCACTGAGCAAGGCTATCCATATTCCTTGTTATCTTAATTCTCCAACTTATTCGGAGGAGCAGCTAGGGTACCTATCATCCTCTATTTCTATTAATCCAACATCTTTCCAGATCATGGAAACAAAGATCCCATAATATTAGTTATTTATATATTATGAGGAGCTAAGTTACCCATATTGCCCTTATTATGCTTGTTCTCCAAGGAATGAAGGAACTCACTTTTGTTGTTTCCCCTGTTTCTAATATCTTTGGAGAATACGGAGCCAAGGTACCCATTTTCCTTGTTACCGATATTCTCCACGAAGCCTAGATATGCCCACTTATTTATGAGAGATACCAAAAAAATAGAGTAAAACCCAACTTCTATTATACCAAGGAAAAACGAGCTATTCAAGATAGCCTTTTTGTTTTTACTTTCTATGCCTGTTCTAAACATATTTGGAGAACAAAATGCCAACGTACCCGCTTCCATTTTTCTTTTGTTCGTTGGAATTTCTTTTATCAATAAATGATGATGCATCCTAGTTAGAATAATTATATAGAACTGTGTTGCAAAAGGAGGAGATGGGTGTAGTACCTCATTGTCATAGTAAACGTCAGGGCCATAGAAGAACTTGATGCCTGGATATGAACATGTCAACTTCCTACCACAAGGAATCCAGGAGATTGTGGAGCCCTCATCAAATAGATAGACGGGATTGAAGTACTTGACCCCTTCTTTCATCACCATCCTAACCCTCAAGACCTTGCCCTCATTGTCACCAGGAATTAGCTCTGTAGGCAAAACCTGAATCACAACATCTGCATATTGCTTCTGTGGATCTGCAACGTTATTCACAGCATGTCCACCATTAAATAGGTATAAAATAAACCCAGAATTTCAGTTGCATGTACTAGAAATAGACATACATACCAATGTAAGCATCGAAGTCTGGCTTGCGGGCTTCAATACTGGCTTTGATGCTTTCTAGGCTGTGCCCACGTTCTGCCATGTCACGCTGCACGAATGCTCAACAATGTTAGCTCAAGGGCTACAAAATTTCTCCGGCCTGTCTAGGATGTTCACTTCATCGTATAACGATTTAAACAATATATGGGGAGCTAAGCATTGAGTAGAAATGCCACCTACTTGTCTTTTTATTTGTTAAGGTCTTAATATGCCACATATTGGAGAATTGTTCATGTAAAGCAATGGAAATATTTACTTCATATGAGATGAAAAACATGTGATGAATAAAACTTATTGTAATTGTATTTTCTATTTTATGTTTTGTTTAGATGTTTGGAATGTAATTCTTACCATCTATTTAAAAAAATATATGTATAATACTATTTTATAAAAATCTCAAAATTTCAAATTATTGTTAGTCGCATCGAAACCAAATAACAAATTAGCTTTAAATTGCCAATCTCCACAACTGTCACATGATTTTAACTTAAATTTCTTGAGGAGATGAGAATGTCCAGGAAAATATAATCCTTCAGAGTGAATTTGTAATTCAGTGATTAATAGTGGTTCTATATTAATTGGAAAGAGGTAGGAAGGGGCAGGGTAGTCGTATGACATCTTAAGTCAATTACACAACAGTTATCCCTACACTACCCTGACTCAGAGATATAATTATTATGGAGACTTAATCACCATTACAGACAGAAAAACACTTTTAATATGGCAACGAATTGTATATTATTTTATAAAAAGCTACCAATGTAGTTAAAGGTTATATTTTAAAAGGTTTTAACAGTAATCCTGAGCGATGGAAGCTTCTATTTCTAGCAACACGCGATAGCTGAATTAAGAAAAGGCATAAAACAAAGTAAATTGGTGCATTACAAGTCGACAAGTGATATAACTTTGTGTAAACATAAATTTGGACAAAGTAAGAGCAGAGGCAAATAAATGAGATTGGTGTGGCATTAAAACTAACCTGAATTTTCCAGGCGAACTTGACCTCATTGCTGATGTCCAAATATATGCTGAAGTCCAGCAAGTCTCTGACTCGCGAGTCGAACATGGGATGAAGGCCTTCGATGACGAGGATCTTGGGAGGAAGAATCTCCTCTGGAGGGTCGAGGAGACCAGAAACGTGGTTGTAGATGGGCTTCATGACAGGGGTGCCCTCCTTGAGAGCCTTGACCTGCTCGTACATGAGGTCAAAGTTATTGGCCTTGGGGTCCAGCGCCGTGACGGCCTTCTCTTTTCTCCCAAATCTGTCGAGAGAGTGATAGTCGTCGAGGCAGATGATGGTGCTGGTGTCGCTGATGAGTGTGTTGGAGTCGGGATTACCACCCTTGGGGGGCTCCGCCGCTCCGCCAAACACACTCGTTAAGCGCCTCATGAAGGTGCTCTTGCCGCATCCCGAATCGGCAGCCAGCCCTATGACCACGGTCTTATCAGCAGACACCGAGCATATGACCACAGACCCTCTTCTGCCTCTTCTTGAACAGAAGCTGGATGGAGGCTTGGAGCAGAATTGAGAAGCCAGAGACAGAGATGACGATCTGTGGACACCTGTTGTGGGTGCTATGCAGGCCATCTTTCTTTTTCTGTCTCCCTCTCTCTTGTGTTTGGGGAGTGTAGAGGGATTGGAATGCAGGACCTGCGCACAGGTGCTACAAAGGCTTTTCAGAGGGAGATAACAAGGGGCCTTTTTGTTGGGTTTTGCTATCGAAACATCGCCCATACGTTCATCTTTTGTTTCAAGAGATAACAAGACACGTGTCGTCGGGAAAATCGTAGAATTAGGATGAGGAAAGAGATTTTGTGTGTGGCCACGGGACATGAGAAATAATGTATCCTTATCGTATATTCCCTCTTTCTTGTGGACCCCATTTCTGTTTGTGGTTTGTTCCAAGCTTTGTTGCTTAATTATAAACAAAGAGCCTCCAACAACAAACTCTTAGGATCACAATTCAATGGAGATTATCTCTATATTTGCTTTTGCAACTAAGGATTGTATCGATTAAAATGAAGAGACCAACTAATTTTTCAGTTATAAAAAGAATATAAAAGAGATTAAAATAAAGAGAACAACTAATTTTATAGTTATAAAAAGAATATAAAAGAGATGTTTTGTGTAGGGAATATTTT
Organism: Sequoia sempervirens; assembly: GCA_007258455.2. Lineage (NCBI taxonomy): Eukaryota > Viridiplantae > Streptophyta > Pinopsida > Cupressales > Cupressaceae > Sequoia > Sequoia sempervirens. The sequence goes on from VDFB02193867.1 coordinate 200,472,737, forward strand.
TTCGAAAGAAAATTTTAACTTCAAATTAAAATTCTTATAGTTTAATAATTATTAGATTACAATATAAATTGTAGGTTTTTTTTTTTTTTTTTGAAAATGTGATTCTAACATTCAAATTTTAGATCAATTTTAATAGTATAATAGTCCATATAATCAATTATACAATCCATATTTGTCTTCAATCCAAGCACCCAATAGAAAGAAGATCTACTACAAGAAACGATAAGTTGTAAACCACAAACCATGGGCCAATACCATGTCCTAAATACAGTGCCCAAATCTAGGGCCCAAATTATCGTGCCCCCCTCCATGATGAATCAACATGCTAATAGTAGTAGATGCTCTTATGTTGTCACAATGCTCAATAGCTTTGTTGTAATCCACTCATTGAATTGGGCACTTCATTTTGGCTCCATAGTCTGCCTCAAAAGATGGTCTAAAATGTGTCATAGGGTTGGTCAAGATTCCGAGTTAATAATGTAACTCCCCCTACAATCATGCTCTTATGCATATTCATATATTTTTACACCACCATCTTCATCATGGACACTTTTACAAATCCTTCATGACAAGATATTCTCTTATACACCATATTCCTGTCATAATAAAGCACACACATGGCATAATTCCCAAGTCATAAGGGATATTCATTTTCATATGGACTCACAAATAATAATAATAGAAATAATAAGTAATTAATTTTGAACATTAGAATTGCACTTGGTCTATTACAAACCTATCCCAATATTCTCCCTTGTATACCTTGCAAGAGTAAAGGGGAATGCCAACACTATCAACTAATTGCCAGGGATCATGAGGCTAATATACTCATTGCACCACCTAAAATTTTATGTGCTTACAAGTTTCATCAATGTATCTACAATATTTGCAAAAGTATCAACCTCCTTTAACATCACCTTCTCATTCTTTACCATGTCACAAATAAAATGGTACAAGACATCAATGTGCTTTATCCTTAGATGGAAGGTTGGGTTCTTTGCCAGACATATGATACTTTGACTATCACAAAGAACTATGATAAATCCTTGACTCAACCCCACATAACTCCTTATAGGCATGAGTAGTTGTCATGCACTCAGCCTTTGTAGTGGACAAAGCAACCATAGACTATCACTTTCTCGTATAACTTATAACACCATCAAATACATTAAAAACATAACAAGTAGTGGATCTTCTATTGTAACATAACCTACCTAATCTAAATCCATAAATCCATCATCTACTAATTGCTAGTTCCTTGTAGAGCCACCATGATAAATTATAAAATACTTAGATGCACTCCATAAATATTTGAAGAGCCTCTTAGTTGCATCCCAATGATCTCATCTAGGGTTATCCATGAAATGAGTAAATATTCCCACTACTTGGGTAATGCACAGTCTTGTATCAAGCATAACATACATCAAACTCCCAACACTAGCATAAGGTACTCAAGACATGTCCTTCATCTCACTAGATGTAGATGAACATTACTCTATTGATAAATTTTCCTCCATTGAAATAGGAACACTCAAAGGCCTATAAATTGACTCTCCAAGACTAAGTTCACATATATTTGTTTCGGCTCAACAATTTTCTAATATTTACTCTATCTCATCTAACCTCCATGACCAAAATGTATTTGGTCGTGCTCACAAGTCCTTTATGTCAAATGAAAGCTAATTCTTCAAAATACAAACAATTTCCTTATTACTAACAAAGAATAATATGTCTTTTATGTACAATATGATAAGATTGAAATGATCACCATCCATCTTATAATAAACACATTGATATTATTTGGATCTCAAAAATTTTGATCCCAACACAAAAGAGTCAAACTTTTGATGCCACATGGACTAGGAGATTGCTTAAGACCATACATTTTTTCAATCTAGAAACCAAAGCCTCGTTACCTATCTCCACATAATGCTCTAGTTGTGTCATGAAGATTTATTTCTCCAAATTACCATACAAGAATTTTTTCTTCATGTATCTACCTATCTTATTTCCAAATCAACATTGCTACTATATATATAACAAGAACTTGATAGATGTCTTCTTAGTAACCAGGGAAAAATCTTACCAAACTCTATCCCCACAATCTAGTAACAACCTTTCATAACTAACCTTTCTTTGTAATTTTAATATTACTTTAAAATAAAGGCATCTTGACCTTGCTCCTAATATAATTAAGTTTACAAACAATGTGAATTTTGAGCTATAAAATAAAAAAAATAATTTTTGGGCTTGTTTCTGCTCAAAATAAAAAAATTAAGTTGTTCAACATTGCTTATAAGGATGCTTGATGTGTAGATCTCTTTGATATCTATATTAAAAAAAAAAAAAAAAAGTAGCCCCAACAATTGAAAGGAAATTTGTAGCCATATATGATAATTTTTCCATAATCCAAATAGTGAAAATCATACAAACAAGTACTTACAATCCATATGAAAAAGAATAGAAAACATACTATCAAACCTCGAAAATCATCTGGAAAACCCTAAAGAGGGAAAAAATCAACCTCCAAAATCAACCATCATGCATGTATTATTCAACAATAAAAATATTAAAATACATCTTTAGAGTCTCCATGAACACTTTTGAAACATCAAGCACTATACATGCACTCCATATGAAAAAGCATGTAACCACACATCTCATGTCATTCTTCAAAACATCACATTTGAAACTGTGTGCGAGTGAATTTTCCTACCCTAAGATGCAAAAACTAAACTAATGCAACTAAGGAAAAACACTAACAAACACTCAAGATTAGGCCTAAGATGAACTAAAACAAAACACAAGAAAATGGAACCTTTTTTTACCTTGTTTGAATTGATGACTTGGTTAGCCCTTGTTGATGCTTGAATGTGTGCTCCTTTGTTGGAAAAATAGCTTAAAATGATACTCTAAATGAAGCTAAGATGGTAATGGATGCAATGGAGATTGCAGGTATTGTGGAAGATTCAAGATGAGAGCTCTATGGTGCTGCAATTATGGAGGTTGAATGGCTTGAGTGCTTGGATGCTTGATTGATTGCTAGAATGGATTGATGCAAATGAGGGAAATTCCACCATTTTTAGGGGAGGTGCCTCTAAACAATGGAGGGATAGGATCAAGCCAAGATGGACAAGATCAAGGGTTGGGGTGAGTTGAGAACTCACAAGCCCTCACATCTTGACATATGGTAGGTGATATGGAAAGAAGAGATGATGTGGACATGACATGGAGGTACTACATAGTACCTTGGTATTTGGACAAGATCTCCTCATAAAGGAGGTCCTTGTCCACATGTGGGTGAGAGGACATGTGAGGAATTAAAAATTCCTCAAAAATCCACATGGGGATGGGAGAAGGAATTTAAAATTCCTTAAAATGCATTGAAGAAGTAAATGTGAATTAAAAATTCACATAGGGAAGGGGTTGCCTTCTCCAAAAGGAGAAAGCATTTAATGCAGTTGACTTAGGACACATGCCATAAATGGCATGGAGATTAGGTTGACCTAATTAAGTGATTAAGGCTATGCAAATTCATGATTAGATAAATTAATGACAAATTAGAGGCAAGTGGGAGATTATGGAGGATGTGACCCTAATGATGATTAGGGGTGTGCACATCCTAATCACAGATTAATTAAATTAACCTGGATTAGAGAAGATTATGGAGGATGTGGCATTTAGAGAGAGAAAATTTTGAATTAAAAATTGATTTAATTCATAAAGGCCAAAGTGACTAAATTAAATAAATTGAGGTATTTATTTAATTTAGAGAGGAAAGAGGGGTAAGGTGTTTAATTGATTTATTAAATACCTTAGGGACATTAGGCTGCAGGGTAATATTAATCAAATAATAAATTATTTAATTAATGCGGATGAGGGATGCGAGATAAATGAATAGAAAGGGGAAAATTTGACCATATTGGGGTAGTCAAATTTAGGTGTTTACATTTTGCCCCTCTTCGAAATACTATTAGAATAAGAGTGTTTCGAAGAAAAATAAAATACATACGACTCAATAGAAGAAAAGAATGTTAGACGATGCCCCGGTGTCACAGGGAAGTGGATAAGACATAAGAATGGAGGAAAATGGCAAAAGGGGGAGAGCAAGTCATGTGAAAGCGAGAATATTGCAAGGACAACCGAGTGCAGGAAAAGTTGTGTAGGTTGTCTAATCATAAAAAAATAAAGGAGAATGGCATAGGGAAGTGGATGAGATGGAAGAATGGAGGAAAATAGAAGGTTATGCCCCCTCGAGAGGGTGGATGGGGAAGAAAAGGGGCCCTGGGCAACTTTTTGATATGGAGAAATGGAGGGTACCACACAATAAAGCACAAAAAACCATGAAGAATGGATTTTGAACAGAGGAAAATGGATAAACAGGGCACAAATGGCAGCCCGCGGAAGAAAAAGGGAGACTAAATTAATAAAAGGTTAAATAAAGGGTAAAAATTACCCAAAATTTAAAAGGCTAAATAGGTGCAAAAAGTGAAAATTATAAATAGTAAATTTGAAAATTACTATTTACCTTTTGCATACTTGGCAGCTGACTAGACAAGAGAGAGAGACAAGGAAAGTGATGAGGGTGGCTGACAGGAGCGATGATGAGGGATTTGTGGACGATGAGCTCATCTACTGAGGTAAGTAGGTGCGCCAATTCTACTACTACCGAGTAGTACCATGCTAGGTAGAATTCCAAATCCCGCTTTGTGATTTTGATTTGAATTTTTAAGCGTATTTTTAATTTGGGATTGGGTAGATCTACGGCGGGGATTCACCACAGACAGGTGGATTCACTCGTCTAAAAATAAAATTTTCTTGTGTAAGAGGGTTGGTGAGGGAAGGGGCAAGATCGTGCTCTGCAGGGGTGGATGCACTGGGGGAGGGGCGATTTTGAAATCGCCTCTACACAACGTAGGGGAAAATGTGCATAGGGATAGGTGAATGCGAATTCATTGAAACTAGAAAGAGGTGAAAGTGATTTCACCAAAGGGGGAAACAGGAGGATTCAAATCCACCTTTCGGGGGGAAAGGGCAAGGGAAATTTCACCACTCAGGAAGGAAAAGACTCAGGGGCGGATACGAAATCGTCCCTAAGGGAAAAAGGGTGAAGGTGACTTCATCTCTGAGAGAAAAACAGGAAGATTCGCGCTTGGACAAGGAAGGGGTAGATTCACCGAGAAAACAGGTAAATTTGTAAGAGGACAACAAAGGGGCAAACGCGCTAGTTGAACAGGAAAACATGCGGGGAAAGGGAAAAGGGAAAATTTTCTTTACACAGAGGCGAATTTGCCAAACCTGGGGCAAAGATGAAAAATGATAGGAAATAAATGATATGTGAGAAAAGCTGACAAATTGTTTTGTATGGATGTAGAACTTTGAGTCATTGAGGACGCAGGAGAGACATTCCACAGTGCTGAAGGTGACATGTGGGGTGATGAATTCCCATGACCGTGGGTCGCTTGCTCAGACCGGATTGCTACACATGTTGGGGTATCCCAACATCCGAGTGCACTGGGGACTACTAACAACATTGATGGAGAGATGGAGTTCAGATACCTCAACATTCCCGATAGGGGAGATGACAGTGACACTAGAGGATGTATGGAGGATTCTTTGGCTGCCCATCTGAGGGCACTTGGTCAGCTGGGCTCGCACCCGATCGGTGGAGGAGAGCCTACAAGCTGTGTTTGGACCAGTGGAGCTGTCGATCTAGGGGAGGGAGCTAGATTTGGATGCTTACTTGGGATTACATGTACCAACCCTACCACTGTACCTCTACGGTTTGATCAGCGGGATCCTGTTTCCAGACATGAGTGGACGATTCTGTAGCCTCAAGATTATTGAGGTTGTCAGACACATTATAGAGAGACGAGAGGGGGAGTTCACATGGGGAGCGTGTGTACTAGCACAACTATACCGGGATATGCATGTCATCTGTTACAAATAAGCACTGAGCGTCACCCATGTGACACTACTTTAGGTGTGGGCATGGGAGCAGATTAGCATGGCTAGGCCAGACATATTGGTTGTTGGAGTTAGAGATGAGACGCTACCGGTAGCGTACTGGTGGGGGACAGAGTACGGCTTTGGGCTTCATTACCAGTTAGTGGGGGATTTGGAGGGATGGTGATGAAGATTGGATAGCCTGAGATTAGAGGATGTCACATGGAGACCGTACATGGCATGACACTTCCATGGGTGGAGGGATGATGACAGGAGACATAAAGGTTATTTCGTTTTAGTTTTCTATTTGATTGGATGGGATCCATTCATTGTGGAGCTGCACACACCAGATAGAGTCACCAGGCAGTTTGGGATTTAGTAGGATATTTCGGTGGGACCCCAGAGATTCTAGAGGATCACCAGGGAGCTAACAACATTATGGGGAGAGCCAATTATGACAAACTATGCACTATAGATGTGGGACACTATCCCACTGACATAGTACCCTTGGAGAGGAGGACTAGCAGACGCATGCACCACTGTGAGATACTCGACATGGTGGGAAGAGGGGAGACTAGGGCGGATTACGACGGTGTAGCCGATTGTGGGGGCCTTGGGGTACGAATCAGATGATGAGAGAAGGTTAGTTGGGTTGCAGAGGAGGAGGAGGAGAGGAGGAGGCGATGGAGGTGGATGCTCCAAAGATACATCCCTTGGTGATAGTGCCATATGTACCACCGCCACCTGAGGATCCCGCGGTACTACTCACAGGAGCCTTGGCCTGCTTGAGGATTACAAAGCATTGAATCCAAGAGTTTGAGGTAGACAAAGATAGGCTACAGACAGAGGTGGACAGACTATGGAGGGAGGGAGACATGGACTATGGGGCCCTAGAAGATGAGGCCTCATTGAGGGTATAGGAGGCCGACACAGAGAGAGATGATCTTAGGAGGTAGGTGGAAGAGATGCAAAGGGGATTGGAGGAGGTGAGGAGGGAGATGGATGAGCTCAGAGATAGAGCAGAGTGTGCTGAGGTGACTATGGGAGATGCAGGAGCACTATTGGAGAGGGCATAAATAGTAGAGGCATAGGTACAAGCCCTATAGGGTGAGTGGGACACAACAATACAAGAGATGTTGCGGCTGCAAGTGCAGGTAGACTAGATGAGGCTAGCTCAGGATGTGTGGGAGTAGGAGAGGAGACATATCAGTGGGATGTAGGACAAATATTGGATTGAAAGAGATCTGGGAAGAGGACATGAAACAAAGGTGGTAGACACCAGGACAAAGGCTGTGTACTATATGCTTGCATATTAGCAGGCCATCCTAGATCCAACACGGAGGGTCCCACCATATGTGAGAGTAGCGCCACAGATGCCTGCATCATCCCACTTAGGAGCTACACATACACATGGATATAGTAGCTACTGTGAGACACCCCCTCAAGGTTGAGGATCAGTGCTAGACTCCCCCCAGAGGTCAGATGAAGCCAACACAGGGTAGAGAGGAGAGAGGATACATGACACCAATTTTGATAGGTGCAGAGTGTATGTGCAATATACAGAGGTAGATGCTATAGACTCCTTAGCACAGATTAGAGATTATTTCATTCTTTATTCTTTATTCATTCGAGAGATGTAGTCTTTGTATTTGATCAGAGCTCTTTACCTATATGTTATTTGATGGGTTTCGATGGATATGATGGACTCGTTATGCTATGTTATTATGGAATTATTATGGACTCTTATGGATTTATTATGGATTATGATGGAATATGATGGACACGATATATTTTGATATTTATATGATATGCAATGGACATTGCCGACACCATGTGGTTATCATGGGATGAATGTTTATTATGTTCATGTGTATGTGGATGATTATGAGATATGCAGATGGTTATGATGATGATGATTATGATATATGTATGTGTCTATGATGATTTATGCTTATGTTTATGTGGATGATATGGATTGAATACATTATGTCTAACACTTTATAATGCAGGATGTGATGGATGATTTATGGTTTTATGATGCATGTCGTGGATGTGGTACTAATGGTGTATGATGCAGGCGACGATGGATGATTTGCTTTTAATTTTAGTTTGAAAATTTTCTAGGAATATTATTATGATTTGATTATGATATGAAAATGTGATGGAATGCAATGAATGGAAAATGTGATGTATGCATATCATCAATCTGCTGCACGACAAACGGTACAGGAATAGGCAGACCCCAGGCTTCCTCCCTCGAAGATCTATTAATCATCTCCTTAGTTCTGACTCTGTCCTTAGTGACGTATTTAATTGTATGAAACATGAAACCAAATGTAGTAATCATGTCCCTAAGAAATCGAACTAGGCATACATGAGTGAGGTCCTGACAACAGGATTTAGAAAAGGAAGATCTATAAGTCGTATGCAGTTTGATTATGACTATTTATTCAATACGTCACTAAGGGTCTATTATCTTACAATTAAATAAATTTCTTAATTTATTTAATTTCCTTTATTCATTATGTCTTCTTGATTATTAAATAAATGAATTTTATTTATTTATTTAATATGTCACTAATTCTCATAAATAAATGGATTTATTAATTTATTTAATTATTGGTCATATTCTCTAGATTAAATAATTATGTCTAATTATTTAATTGCCTAATTTGACATTTCCCTCATTTTAAATAAATTAATTATTTAAAATAAGCTCACATTATTAACTCACTTCCTTTTGGTAAATAATCTAAAAAGATTATTTACTGTCACACAAAATCCACATTTTGAATTAATTTTAATTAAAAAATGGTAATATTCTTCCATAAATCAAGTAATTGATCAATTTCTTGATTTTCTAAAATCTTCTTTTCTGTCCAGTCTTTATCTTCTTGATTTTTCAAATCTTATAAATCACACAGTCTTTATCTTCTTGATTTTCAAAAATCTTTATCTTTTTGGCTAATTGTCACATTTATTCTCGACCTCTGATTTTAGGCTTTGTCAACTTTTAATCTTGGCCATCCGTCCAAAATTGCATTTTCTATAAAATGCCAATTTTTCTCACATTTTGAGGGACACAACTTCTTGATATTTCATTCTAGCATAATTGTTGAGTCTTAGGCAATCTTATAGTCTTGTCATTTCTTGTCATAAGCATAGTCATATTGGCATAGTTTTTGTGCTTATCATTTGCATGATAGCATAGCACTTGTCATTTTAAATCCTTCAAACCTTGCATTGGACATTGTCACAGTCATTTGCTCACACACTCAAATATGAGGGAAACAATCACAATCACATTTGCAGCAAGTTAGAAGGTGTAATGGAGATTAGTCATGGAGTTTGAAGAATATTGGTGAGCTTGTTCATGTTTTTATGTTTTTCATTAATTTTCCCTTGCACTTCATTACTTAATGTTGGATTTTATGATTTATGCTCTAATCTTCTAAATCCATAAAATTGCATCGTTACATTGGTGAACCTAACATTCATTTTTGCAGTTTTCGTACGGAGTTGCATAGGAGAGCATTTCTTAGGGACATGCTTACTACATTTGGTTTCATGTTTCAGACTTTATGTTATGACACATTATGTATTGACCATTGAGCCTGTGGGCTCTATTTTTGGGATATCTCTTGACTTTATCCTGTGACATTATATTTTTTTGAGATGATGCTATATATATGATGCAGTTTTGATGCGGCCTACATGTGTGTTATGTGATGTTATTTGATTTATGCACCATGATGTATGATGGATGATTTATGTATGATATGCATTTATGATGGATGATGGTGTTATTTATTTATTTATATGTCCTATCATGTATGTCCTATGATGGTTACTTATGATGTGATGCCATGATAATGCAATGCTTATTTATATGTTGTGTCGATGTTGTGCCATGGATGATGATGATATAATGTATTTATTTGAATGGATGCCATGTTTATGATTATGTTAATATGTATATGATTTAATGCTATGGATGATGTGTGTATGGACCTAATGCAATGTCTATATGATTATGTATGCACTTATGTTTTTGTATGTCACAGGATATTATTGAGAGATGGACGAGAGAATATGACAAGAAAAAAGAAGATGCATGTTAGTTCATAGACCCAATCCTTCAAAACTTTACTGTAGGATTTTTATATTTATTGCTCTTAATCATCATTGGGAAGATTGTTGTGATGGCCAACAAACACCATGATATGACATAAATCAAGGTGTGCAAGATCATACCATCACATAATACAAGAAGTCACAGACAAGGATGATCATGACTCATACTAAGAGCGCAATTTTCCCCAGTCTTTTTGTCATAACCAACCACAAGAAGAAAAAGACAAGAAGGACAAGTCATGAAACATCGTTGCTTCTCTAAATCCTGTTTCCAGGACATCCTTGAGAAACTAGCAACACGATTTCCAAAAGGACAAAATAAAACCATGATCATGATACATCGTTGTTTTTCTAAATCTTGTAGTCAGGACATTGCTGAGAAACTAGTAACATGAGTGTCAAAAGACAAGAAAAATGTCATGATATGTCGCTGCTTCTCTAAATCCTGTTGTCGGGATCTTGCTGAAAAACTAGTAACATGATGAACAGTCAACAGAAAAGTGCCAAGTGTTTGCCAAGTGTGTTTAGATGCCAAGTGTCTTAATGTCAAGATGTTAGGTTTGATGATGTCGAGATGCCAGGGTGTCAAGGTTTTGACAATGCCAAGATGACGAATGCCGAAGATTTCCAAATTTAGGAAGGACACATCCTGAATAATGTTGATGCCGAGAGGATTGATCCCTAAATGTCAAAAGGATCCCTCAAAATTGCATATGACAGTGACAATGCCTAAGAAGGACACATCCCAAGGCATAAATGATAGAGAGTGTTCTTCAAAAGGACACATCTGAAAGAATACTGATGTTGAGAGGAGTGATCCTTAAATGTCAAGAGGATCCCTCAAAAATATCAAATGACAATGGTGATGCCTAGGAAGGACACACCCTAAGGCATAAATGAGAGAGTTTTTTCTTCAGAAGGACACATATGAAGAATACTGATGTCGAGGGGAGTGATCCTTAAATGTCAAGAGGATCCCTCAAAATGTCAGATGACAACGACGATGCCTAGGAAGGACACATCCTAAGGCATGAATGAAAGATATTGTTCTTTGGAAGGACATATTTGAAGAATACTAATGTCGAGAGGAGTGATCCTTAAATGTCAAGAGGATCCCTCTAAAATGTCAGATGACAGTGATGATGCCTAGGAAGGACACATCCTAAGGCATAAATGATAGAGGCTATTCTTCAGAAGGAAACATCTGAAAGATAACCAAGGGTTGACAGTTTGACTGGTTATGATAATGTAACTTTTTTTGACCAAATTTGATTGAAGTTGACTGAATTGACTTGTGTCAACTATATATTGATATTGACATGCTGGTGTGATTGTCATGTTTGAATAAATGATTGCCATACTTTGTTTTAGGAGTTTTCCCATTTGGAAAATGATTTGTCTTAACTTGAAGAATTTTGACGTGTGTGCCAGTGTAGTGCCACGAACCCTAATGGATTGACCTAGTGCAGCCTCGGGGGCTCATCGACAGATGGCCTTGCCTACATCATACACTTAGAGACCTTGTAGTTCGACATGACTAATGACTTTGTCTTGATGACCAAAGATTGAAACATGATTTTATTTTGACAAACCTAAAAGAACTGACCTAATGTCTCGGGAACTTAAAGATGAGTCTTGCCTATGTAGCAAATGCGCAGAGACAACATAGTTCGGACAAATGACCAAGACTGATTGATTGACATGACAAAATTTCAACAGGAAATGACTTCATTTTGCGTTCTTGAGATAGTTTGACATTGTTGAGGTTTCTTTAGGACGTTTTTTAAGTTTTTAGGTCTTTTGTCAGGACATTTTACAATGTTTTTGGCTTTTTTTAGGACATTTTATGATGTTTTTGTCATTTTTTTAGGACTTTTTGTGATGTTTTTGTCTTTTTTTAGGACTTTTTGTAATGTTTTTGTCTTTTCTCAGTACTTTTTGTGATGTTTTTGTCTTTTTTCAGGACTTTAACAATTTTCTAGACCATGCACACTACAGTCATATGATAAATTTTTTGCCCATAGTCAAGTCCAAGACTTAGCCAATTTTAAAGGACATGAAAGGTATATGCACGGGATGTTGGATGGACAGTATGCAAGACTTGGTGTCAATCATTTGTCAACCATGAGAGGAAGGGTATGATGTCATGGAAAAGGTCGTGGTGGTGACAAAAAATGTGTTTCATCTTAGGCCAATACAAATAAAGTGACAGTAGATGGTAGAGCAATGATTGACTACACATGGTGCCTGTTTGCTAGGTTTTCACTGTTGGACGAATTATTTATCTTTAATATTTTCTCATTTTTTTTTATCATTTTTTTGGTGCCTCCGAGATGCTTGTTTGCCGGGTTTTCATCAAGGTGACAATTTTTTTTATCATTTTTCAATTTTTTTTTTGTATTTTAAGGTTTTTGGCTCGACTTTTTGATGCTATGCATAGAACTTGCGGAGATGTAGGATATTGATAGGTTATGTCAATTTTTCTCCATCTGGAGTAGCCAGCTACTACACGCTAGAACCAAAAGAGGATATGATGACATAAGGACCCAACCAATTTGGTTCAAACTTGCCTGGCTTTTCTCTGTCAGCCTGATTCTTAGGGTTCTGCATGAGGACTAGGTCACCAATGTCAAACTTCTTGACCATGACTCTCTTGTTGTAATTGTGACAAAGATGATTCTGATATGCCTGTAGATGGTTTAGGGAATTTTTTCATCTTTCCTCTAACATTTCCAGCTCGTGTAGGCGTGACTGTCTGTACTCCTCATCATTAGTTAAACCCTTTAGGGAGACTCATAAGGAAGGAATTTCAACTTCAATGGGAAAGATGGCCTCAACTCCAAAGACCAGGGCGAATGGAGTGGCCCCTGTGGGTGTACGAATGCTGGTGCGGTAAGCCCACAGAGCAGGGTTGAGTTGAATATGCCAGTCACGACCAGTGTCATTGACAGTCTTTTTCAAAATTTTAACAATGGTTTTATTTGACGCCTCGGCTTGACCGTGTCCCTGCGGTAATACGAAGAGGAAAAATGATGTTGGATGCGAAATCACTCACATAACTCAAAAATGTCTTGGTTCTTAAATGGACGTCCATTTTCAGTGATGATGGATTGTGGAAGACCATACTGGAAAATGATGTAGTTAAGAATGAATTTGGAGATTTGTTTTCCGGTTATGTATGTTAGGGGGATGGCTTCGATCCACTTTGTAAAATACTCAGTGGCGGTGATGATGAACTTGTGGCCATTTGACGAGGTAGGATGGATCTTTGCCATGAGTTCGAGTCCCCATTGTGCAAAGGGCCAAGAAGAAGTGATCGTTCGAAGTTCTTGCGCTAGAGCATGAATCAAATCACTGTGAATCTAACATTGGCGACAAGTCTTGACATATTCTAGTACATCTTTCTCAATGGTCGGCCAATAGTACCCAAGTCTCATTATCTTCTTGGCCAGAGTAGGACCACTCGAATGAGACCCGCATATACCTTCATGTACTTCACATAAGGTTGTGCGTGCTTCGTTGGTATCGAGACATATAAGGAGGGTGTTGTCAAAGCTACAACGGTAAAGGGTGTTGCTAACGATGGTATATCTAGCAGATTTTTAGATAAATGACTTCCTCTGGTTATTGGACAGATTAGGGGGAAGGGTTTGGGACTTAATGTAGTCATGAATGTCTTGGTACCAGGGAGAATTGGGACCAACAAGCTCACAGACCATCTCAGATTCTGGAATGTCGTAGGTGAGGACCAACAATTGTTCTATTAGGAATTCCAGCTGAGGCATATTGCTTGGAATGTTGAGGAGAGATCCTATTGTAGCCATGACATCTACTGCTTTGTTCTATGCTCTTGGAACTTGCTCAAAAGTCACCGTGTGAAAATATGTCTGAAAGCTGTCAACCATTCGTTTGTAGGGAATTAGTTTCTCATCCTTGGTGTTGTAGTCATCGTTAACTTGGTTGATGACTAACTGAGAAAGTTGATGACTAACTGAGAATCCCCATAGACATGCAGTGCTCTAATTTTCCATTTTATTGCCATTCTAAGTCCTGTGACCAGTGGGTATTCCACCACATTATTGGTACATGGGAAAGCTACGCGAAAGGATTTAGGAATGGAATCTCCTTGAGGGGTGATAAATAGTATTCCTACCCTTGAGCCATGATTAGTAGGTGATCCATCAAAGTAGAGTCTCCAAGGTGACTTAGGTTCTGTATGGAATATTGACTCATCTAGGAAATATGCCACTAAAGGGTGATCACTTTGTATAGGTGTGTTCGCTAGTTGGTCTGCTATGACTTGTCCCTTTATTTCCTTTCTTTCTACATATTGAATATCATGTTCGCTCAAGATCATTACCCATTTTGCTAGACATCCTGTTAATGCTGCTTGACTTAATAGATATTTGAGGGTGTAAATCTTTGCTACCAATTGTGTCTGATGGCTCAACATATAATGTGTTAGTTTCTGAGCTGCAAAGACCACTGCTAGACAAGCACGTTCAATTGAAGTGTAATTCAATTCATACCCGACCAGTGTCCTACTGATATAATATATGGCCCTTTCTTTCTCGTCATGGTTGTTTTACGCCAGCAATGCTCCTAGTGCCGAAGTTGTTGCTGAGATGTATAATATCAAAGGTTTTCCTTGAATGGGAGGCATAAGGACTGGAAATGACAATAGGTAGTCTTTTATTTGCTGAAAGGCCTCTTGACATTTATCGGTCCACACAAAAGGAATGCCTTTGCATAGAAGATATTGGAATGGTTGACACTTGTCGACCAATTGTGCTATGAAGTGTTGGATAGATTGCACCCTGCCTTGTAAGGTTTTGAGTTCATTGATTGCTCTATGAGGAGGCATGTCCATGATGGCTTTGACTTTGGATGGATCGACCTCAATGCCTCTTTGAGAAACTATGTATCCCAAAATTTTTCCAGATAGTTACGCCAAAGACACATTTCTTAGGATTCAGTTGGACTTTATATTCTTCTAGTCTCTTGAAAATTGTGTCTAACACCTTTAGATGATATTTTCTTGTTACTGATTTAGCCAAAAGGTCATCCACGTAATCTTCCATTATCTTATACATCATGTCATGAAATATTGTGGTCATAGCCCTCTAATATGTGGTGCCTGCATTTTTAAGACCAAACAGCATGACATTCTAGCAGTATGTACCCCATAGGTAAGTGAATGTTGTTTTATGTTGGTCTTCTAGGGCAATACGAATTTGATTGTAGCTTAAAAAACCATCCATGAGGGATGCCGCGATTCGTGATTCCGCCGTAGAGGCTCCACTATGATATCTATATTTGGCAACGTAAAAGTCATCTTTTGGGCATGCTTTGTTTAAGTTCTAAAATATGCGCGTATACGATCATTCCATTTTGCTTTTGTTACCGGTAATAAGGTTAGATATCCATTCAACATAATCAATAGGCCATATGAACCCATCGTCTAGAAGTTTCTTCAACTCAGCCTTGACTAATAAAGTGACCTGAAGATGCATTTTGCGTAGCTTCTGTTTAACTGGTTTGGCATTTGGAAATAATGGTAGATGGTGCAGAACCAGTTCTAGGTCTAGTCTAGGCATGTCCACATAGGACCATGTGAAATTGATTTTACGGATGATAAAGAATTTGTGAAATTCTGGTTTCTCTTCTTTAGTCAAGGACACCGCAAAGAGGACCATTTTTGGATCTTCTGTGGTTGATATGTTGACTTCTATTGTGTCCTCTATGAGCATAGCTGATTTCTCTTGAGTTATGGGGAGAAAGTACAGTCCTCCATCTTTGGGTGCCTCAGAGAGGTTTTCACTCGCAGATATGTCCTTTGTTTTTACTTTTTTGTCATTAGAAGGTGCCTTTCAGTTTTCACCTAAAGATGTTTCATTTTTTGCTTTATTCTTATTTTTAATTTTGTGACTGGAGGACAGAGCAGTCTCCCTGAAGTAAGCTGCACAATCTAGGTCAATGGCGAATCTGGCCTTGTGATCACCACTGGGTATGCCCTCACGTAATCCCATAAATTCTACGATGGCCTCGTCATTTTGAAAGGTATCCAAAACTAGCGGCCTTGTTGGTCCCAATTGATTAATTGCAGATAGACTAGGGAAATGCCATCGTCAGTGTTGGTGAATTGAGGGCAGGATGTAGAAAGAATGCATATGGATTCGAAGACATTGAAGATGAAGTTGTCATCATCCAATTCCACGTCAGACTCTATCCAATATTCCCCTTCACTTGTCTCATATTCGTTGTCAAAATAAGGGGTGAAGGACTCAGAGTCATGGGTATCAATGTTATTTGTCAATTCAGATTAATTTGACTGATGGTTATGGATTTTAGATGGTGGGGCTTGTATGTCATGGGGGAGGTAAATGGGACTGTGACTATTTGGTGCCTGATTGATTTTAAATGTTTGCCAAATTTTTTTTAGAGGTAAGCTCCCCAATTTCAATGAACAAATCATCGAGGCAACAGTCACTTAAGGATCGTTGGGAGCCAAATTCCCACTCTTGGGAGTCAGTTTCAGGAAGGGATTCCTTGATAGTCTCAACACTTTCCGAAGCATGCACTTGCTCACTCGAAAGTCCATTGGTACGTCGGTCATCATTGTCGGGTAATCCATACCCTAATCCAAGATACTTTGGTATTTTGAAAGATTCTATGGGCTCTCTTCGTCCAGTTTTATTTCTTCCTAGGCCACTAGTTCCATCATAGCCCTTAGCCTTGATCATGTCATATCCCTTGCCATATTTCTTAACTGGTAATGGGGGTAGGTCTGTCATTTCTTTATAGTGGGGGTAGGTCTATCATTTCTTTATAGAGCCATCCTGTAATATTGAAAATGTCTTCATTGCTCATGTCTCCCCATTTGATATAAACTATTTTTGGTGGAACTTTGAAAATTTCCTTGGGTTCCATTCTAAAACATGGTCTACCATAGATATTTGGCGACTTGGGTATTGTCGTGATGCTATAAGCCATATGCAATTTGAATTCTCCACAGCCTAGGTCCTGGATCTTGACAGTGGGCTTAGCCTTAGGAAGTGTGGAAGATGGTGGCATGGTAGAAGATGTGGACGGAGTGGACATGGATGATGATGCGAGTGTGGACAAGTCAATGTACTTGTATGCAGAAGAGCTAGGAGCTTCTCGGTTGATGGGCACTCAATTTTTGGAAATACCCCTTAGGTTGTGAAGTACCCTAAATCTGCATGTAAGACCAACTTCAAATACTCATTAGAAAGGTTAGTCTAAACACACAAATCAGCAAATACCTCCATGAAATAAAATACCTATGCTAAAGAAATGCAACAAGTAACAAAACAGCCTCAAGAAAACATTTCAAAAGCATGATAATCACCTATTCCATGTTGGATTGGTGTCACATGTGCTAGTGACCCTTTCCCAACCCTTGATTAATAAGCTTAGATGATGATGGTGAAATGGACAAGATCAAATCTCAAATGAAGAGAGTGACCTTGCAAGATTGTGGAGGACGGTTTCTGAGGGATGGTAGCTTCCTTTATTTTAAAGATTTCAAAATGCTAAGTGTCAAGAGAGACCAACAATGTGGGACTAAGATCAAGCCAATAAGATAAGGCCACTTGTCAAGTGATGAGTGGTCAATGGATGTGCAAGATTTGGGAAGAGTGCCCATGAGAGGGAAAATTTGAATTCAAATTTTCCAATAAATGCTGAGTTTGACTTTGGAAGGGGACATGTAAGAGGCATGTAAGGCCCCATAAATGCTCTATTGGGTGTACAAGTCCACTTGGGGGGAAATTCAAACTTGGAGAATATTCTCCCTTTATGCCAAGTTGAAAATAAAGATTTTGATAAATCAATTAAATGCAATTTCATGTGCAAGTGGCCAAATCTAGAGAATGCAAGTGGGTGAGTATTTAATCAGGGTTAGATTAAATAGATGATGATTATGCTGATTTAATGCTGATTAGATGATTTTGACTTTTAAGACTTAAATACTTGATTTATTTAAATCAGAAAAGGATGGAAAATGAGCTTTGAGATTTAATTAAATAAAGTCCTGATTTATTTGATGAATGGAATATGATTATGCATGATGTAAATTTGACATGTCTACAGGTTGGTACAATATTGGAAGGGGTCGGGGTCTCCATATATGGTGATTTCTATGCTGTCAAATGGGAATTTTAGGCATTGGTGACATGTGGAGGGGATGACCTTTAAGGCATGAATCCATGGGCGACCAAGAAAGATGTTGTAAGGTAACTCTAGATCCAGGACTTGGAAAGTTGTATCCACAATGACTGGTCCCACTTTGATAGGAAGAGAAATAATGCCTCTAGAAGAATGTTCCTCATCATCATATGCTTTTATGACTATGCTCTTTGTAAGGTCTACTCATGCATTAGAAAATCCTATAGCCTTAACCAGTTTTAAGGAGCATATGTTCAATCCTACTCCGCCATCTGCTAAAACTCTTCTGACCTTGTGCTTGTGGATGGAAGTTTCAATATGTAGTGCATCGTTATGGTTGGTCTTAGGTGACAAAAAATCCTCATTAGAAAAGGTGAGGTGGTGAGGTGTAGTGAGGTATTCCACCATGGTCTCAAATTGGTTGACATCAATATCCTTAGGGACAAATGACTCTTGCAGGGTTTTATCCAGTATAGCCTTATGCGTGGGAGAAATACGAAGCAACTCAAGTATGGAAATCTGCGTAGGGGTTTTGCCTAATTGATCGATAAGGTTAAACTGACTCTTGGGTTGCCATTGCTTTTTGGATGAGCCAGGTTGTGGTTGTTTAGGAATGGACCGGGTATGGTGATCTTAGGTTGCCTAGCAAGAGGTAGACCAACTATGGTGATCTTACCACTTTAAGTAGTAGCGTTGCATTGAGGTGCTCTTTTGACTGTGATAGTATTGACACACTGATTATCAGTTAAGACATTGTTTATAGTAGGTCCACCAGAATAGTCATACTTGGTACGGGCGTAATTGGCTTAATTATTGTTTGTCTTAGGACCTGACATGGAAGCATTATTAGAACCATGGTCTTGCAATGGGTTCTTATGAATGGTATGGTTGAAATTTGATGGAAATTGTGGCCCACCCAATTTAATTACTCAACTTTCAATAAAGTCTTGCACAATATTTCTGAGTTGTCGACAAGATGATGTCTTATGTCCTTTAGCCTAGTGGTACTCATAGAAAGCATTACCATCCCACCATGATGGTTTAAACTGCCCTGGGTCATACGATTTAGGTTCTTCAAGTGTGATGAGACCGTTTTGGAGGAGCTTCTTAAGGACATCCTCAATTGGTCCTCCCAAAGCAGAGTATGTTTGTCTTTTTGGGAATTGTCTTGTCTGACAGAATTGTCCTTGATTTTGACTGTTTAGACCATTTTGGTTGTTAGGAGTGACATTGGTAGGGTTTGTCAGTATCATTGTTGGTTTGTTTTGCGGTTGAACCCCTTTTAAAGCCAGTACAAGACCCATAGTGTTGACAACCTTGGCATCGACAACACCATCATTGGAAACGTGTTTATTTTTTTTTCAGTGGGAGGATTTATAGTTGTGCTTTTAGGACCGTATTTTAGCTCTCCTTTTGCAATAAGATATTTTTCAACGTGGACACCCTTTTCGACTAGGTCTGTGAAGGTTGTGCAAAAATTCACTTGCAATCCATATTTTAAGGGGCCTAGAAGTGTTTGAACGAACATGCCAACCTTTTCCTTTTTGGGTATGTCGATGTGACAACGACTAGCTAGACTTCTCTGGAAGAATGGGATGAATGTTTCATCATTGTCCTTTTGCGTGAGATTGGATAAGCTAGTAATAGAGGTGTCCATGTTAATGTTGTATGAGTAATTTTTTATGAATTTGCATTTAAGTTCATCCCATGTTTGGATATCCTTTTGACTGGAGAACCATTCAAGGGCAGGACTTGCAAGACTTTTAGAAAAGAGTCTCATCAAGTACGTTTGTTCATAGGCGATGTCCATACAGTTGGTTGCGAATTCTTGGACATGTTCGATAGGGTTTGTCTTTCCTCTGTATTTGGTAAAATTTGGTGACACATATCCCAGAGGAAATGGCGGCATGTATAAGTTCATGTCAAAGGGGTATACAGATAAATCATATGACACTTCTGATTTCTTGCCAGATATTTGTATGTTTTCTATGGTCTTCTCTAGACCTGTTAGCTTTACTTGCAAGGCATCGATTATAGGGTCATTTGTGGCCCCATACATTGGATTGATTGGTACACCATAGGTCCCCATTTGTTCTGAGTGGATGTTAGTGTGTTGTTGAGGAATGCGTTGTTGTGACATATATGATGTGTTCTGATTTGCTTGTTGTTGGTATTGAAAGTTTGGATTGGGGATATGTTGGTGGGTATGAATATGGGATGAGTATGTTGAAATGTGTCCCCCAGCCATTTGGGTCAATATTTGGGGAATATGATGACCATGAATATTTTGATGTGCGAATGATGCCATAGGTTGTGTGTTTTGATTGCCTTGTCCAAATTGTTGGGATTGTACAGGGGAATGGCCATATTTTGTCCTTGGGAATTGATGGCATTAAGCTGTGTTGACGTGTTAACATTTTGTTGTGGTCCTTGAATAAAGATACGTTATTTACTTCCTCCCAAAAGATTAAGTGAGGTATCAATGGGGGATTTGATGAGGATGCACTCATGGTACTAGATGTAGTCATCAATGGAGGATTTGTATGGCTTGATGATTCCCCCATGGAATTTACCATAGTGGTAAATAGAGGATTGGAATAACTTGCCCACATTGCCGAGGATCCAAAGGTGGCTCCAGCAGATTGTGATGATATTGTGGGAAATGTGACAGATTGTGTTCCTCTAATGGATGTAGCATTGATTGAATTGTAATTGTTTGGAATGTTGGAGGTAGCACTCATGGTAGTTGTGACATTTTGTGAGGTAGCATCAAAAAAGGTATTGCTTGTGGTGTTTGGAGGTTGACCACTATTAAACATGTTATGTGTATTGTTGATGTTATGGTCAAGAGATGTCGATCTCAAAGTATTAATGTCGAACCCATGGGGTAATTTAGCTCCTTGACTTAAAAGTATGGCCAAATATTTGTCTCTGTCATATAAGACCATTTTTTTTATGAAGTAGGCCGCTTCTGGATCTTGTGCTGCTACTTCTAGGCTTTCCTCAAGTATTTTTCCATATTCAACCTTACATAAGAATGGTTCAAAGGGAATGTTTGATGAGGATGGTATGGTGATGAGAGGTTGAGTATTTGTGTCGCTAAATGGGTCGTCAAAAGTCCAATTTGGGTCATAAGTGTGATTGGTGACATTGGAATTGGAGTCTTGTCCAAAGTTTTCCATTTGTCATTTCTTTGGAGTCTAGTTTCCACCATAAAAGGAAATTGTTCAAATGAGAGTGATGAGAATGACAACTAAATGCAAGGATGACGCTAGCCTATGTTTTTGGATTTTGTGATAAAAAGATGAAAATGCAAGACTATGATTTTTTAAAGATTTTTTTTAATAGGGGATGACAATGCAATAATGTTGTTCAGGAGGAATACATAGATTTGAATATTAAGCAGATAATTGATGATAGATGGCGCCAGCACTTAATGGCACCGCCTGCGATCTGAACATGCCGATCATGGATGCCGACACCGAATCAGGTGCCCGTTCGCCCCATACCACCGGATGGCGTTTCGCACCACCATCAATTTTGCTACCGGATCACCTGGTCGAAATTGGCGATCAATCTGATCGGCATTGAGCTGGAGAGGCCACGCGCGATTAATGCCGATTTGCAGAGCCAGTTTGACTGATGCGTCCCAGTTCAATGTTCGATGGCGATGAGCCATCCTTGTGATAATTGAAGGATGGAATGGCCTTAAAATAATAGCGATGAGAATTTTTGAAAAAGATGTTTGACAATAGGGTAAAGTATCTGGATTCAGATTCTGGTCTAGGATAGTGTTTGGTTTTCTGTGAAGCGATTGCGTCGTTACATGCAGCAAATGCGTTGCAGTGATCAAATGTGGCTCGAAAAATGAAAAATGTGGTTCAGTGTTTCAAATGTGGCTTTACAGATGTCAAATGCGATTCAGTTTGGCATATGCAGCTTTACAAATGGAAAATGCATCTCAAGACAAGTAAATGCAGTGTTTGGATTAGCAAATGCGTTTGAATAGAGCAGATGCGTTGCAAAATCTAGAAAATGCTATGCGACAGAGCGATTGCATTTTAACAAATGCGTTGCAGAATGTAAAAAGTCAAAATTTGATGTTTGTGGTCAAAAACCTGAATTGTTTAAAGTTTGATAGCTTGTTTCCAGATGTTTGGGTGTTATTTGTTTGGTTTTAGTAACCAACAAACACTTAGCAAGCATGATATTTTGAAAGTAATCAAACACAAAAGAGAACAAGTACAATCCTATGGTTAAGCTAGGACAACATTTGCTAGATTCCACATGGGTTTCCCCAATAGCATATCAATAGCATGTGAATTCAGAAGCTTGGCTGCACGGGCTCCCCCTTACAATGCACTCTCTTCTTAGGCCAACCAAGCTTCCAACCCCCATGAAACTCCCATGGCAGATTAATCACCTCTACTACAGATTGTGAAGATGTGGATGCCTTCACACCGACCGGTGCTGTGCTAGAAAATATAAGGTTTTTGGCTACTAAACAATGGTGTTTAATTCGAGACCCCTGTTTGAGTGGTCATACATGGGGCACAACATTAAGCTTCATTTAGGAGGCACTTCGACCTGAAGAGGTTAAGCTCAACAAGGTTTTGGGGAGTACTACTTGGTCTGTATGACACATCCGTACTCATAATCTTAGGTTTTCCCTTAAGATTCACATTTATATACCAATGGGGGTAGCTTGGCTTTAGCTCCTTTGCCGGTTTGAGTCACCTAGAGGTGATGAAATCCCCTGGAAAACCCAATTTCTAGAGGCAATAACCATTTCTCTTACATCGAGGATCGCATGACTACGCAAGGGGAGAGGACACTTCGATTATTGCATCAAGGTTACACAAAAACAAAGTGGGTCTTGCTTTCTGATCACCTAGTTTGCATAGGGTGAGAGCATAGTCGCCTACCACTTTCAAACACAGTTAGACAGATTTGAAAGTATGTTCATTTTATTGCACCAAATGAAATGTTTTCTAATCTAAAAAATCACAAGCATGATGTTTAGAAGTGATAATCTTGGACACTTGAACCTGCAAAATCACAAGTTAGAAGTTTGATCAAGTTGTCTTGGACCCACGAAATGTAAATGCCACACACTGCCAACAAGGATTAGTAACCAAAAATCTGTAATCTAAAACATGCAATCTGTTAACATCCTAAACTAAATTAAAAATTAAAAATCTAAACTAAATTAAAAAGTTAAAAATCTAAATTAAATTAGAAATTAGAAATCTAAATTAACAATCTAATCTAAAATCTAATAAAATCTAATTTAAAATCTAATCTAAAATCTAAAATCTAATAAAAATATAATCTAAAATCTAAGTAAAAGCTAATTTAAAGATCTAAAAATCTAATTTAAAAAACTAAAAATCTAATTTAAAAATCTAAGCATCATAATTTGGTTTCATGTTTGTAATAGGGCATTGATACTCTGTACCTTCACTGGGGCATGACTTTAACTTATTTTCTTTGTCACAATGCAACATGCTACATTATGACAAAGAGGGGCAAAATGTAGACACTTAAAAATGACCTAGGCCTGCAAGCTTTGTTTTACCACTTTCGTCCTAGCATAATTATGACATTTAATTATGTCCTTGGTCCACATTCCACTATTAATTAAATAATTCATATTTTATTTAATTAATTCATGTCTGCTTATTCTTCATGATTATTAAATAAATAAATTTTATTTATTTATTCGATACGTCACTAATGGTCTATTATCTTCTTACAATTAAATAAATTTCTTAATTTATTTAATTCCTTATGTCTTCCTGATTATTAAATAAATGAATTTTATTTATTTATTTAATATGTCACTAATTCTCATAATAACCTTGCCTCCCACCTCTCTAAATTATTGGCCCCTCTGGTTGGGAAGTCAGACTCCATCAAAAATTCTTCCCATTTTATTCAGTTTGCCAAGGATCAAAAGTTGGAGAGTAATGACCTTTTGGTGAGCTTCGATGTGGTTTCTCTTTTCACCAAGGTTCCCATCCCTGACTCGATTTAAATTGTTAGGCGCAAATCTAATGACGAGATTGCTTCCCTTGTTGATTTGTGCTTAAGGTCTACTTTTTTCTCCTTGCAAGGGGTAATTTACAAGCAGGTCGATGGTGTGGCCATGGGTTCCCCTCTCTCCCTGGTCATTGCCAACCTCTTCATGGAGCATTTTGAAGGCATGGCCCTTCACTCCTTCCCTCTCAAGCCAAAGTGGTGGAAAATATATGTTGATGACACCAATGTATGTTGGCCCCATGGCTTGGAGAAATTAGAGGAGTTCCATTTCCACCTCAATAGCCTCGTGCCCTGTATTTCCTTCACCAAAGAGATTGAAGTGGACAACCGTCTTCCCTGTCTTGATATTCTTCTTCTCAAAAACCCTGATGGTTCCCTCGGGTGCCGGGTGTATCATAAGGCCACCCATACCAATCTCTATCTCCACTTGTCCTCTCATCATCACCCGTGCCAAAAAAGTGGTGTCTTAAAAACTCTTGCCTTGAGGGCCTTTAGAATCTGTGATGAGGACAACTTAAACTTTGAGTTAGATCATCTTCGTCACGTGTTCATTTTGAATGGTTACTCTAATAAGAAAATTTCTTGAGCCTTCAACCAAGCCAAGGCTCGTTTCCATTCCACCTCTGAACCCATCTGCTCCTTTAGTCTCCCTGTTGCCTCCCTCCCCTTCGTCGATGGGTTATCCCAAAAAATCTCCAAGATCCTTCGCAAAAAAGGTCTCCAATGTGCTTTCAAACCCCTCTCCACTTTGAGGAATCATCTCCCCTCTCTCAAAGACCCCAAGGAAATCTTTCTCCACTTAGGTGTCTACAAGGTTATGTGCTCTTGTGGTGCACCTTATATTGGTGAAACCAGTCGATCGTTCAACACTAGAATCAAAGAACACATAGCTAATATTAGACATAAGTGGGTCCTCAAATATACTTTAGTTGACCATTCTTCTTCCACAAAGCACCATATTTGCATCGAAAGCACCCAAATCCTGCACAAAGAAGACAATTTTGTCAAAAGGAAGATAAAAGAAGCCATTGAAATCAACAACCACCCCTTGAACCTTAATCGGGACGAAGGGTGGAAGTTGAGTCAGGCTTGGCATCCCTTGTTAGCCAACCTTCATACCCCTCATCTCCCTCCCTCTTCTTGATCCCCTTGCTTTCCATTGTTCGTTGGGTGCTATTGCCTCCCTTCCCGTGCTTTGGTCTCCTTGTCTTGTTCTTTTCCGCTCCCCTGGTTTATGTTGGCCCCCTTTCCTTTTTTCTCCTCCTGTGTTCCCCTTACTGTCTTTTCTTCCTTTTTGGTTCCTTTAGCTTGTCTTCTTTTTTTGATCTTGGCCCTCTTTCCTGCGTATATATATATATACATATAGTTGTATTTATATATATATATACACATATAGTTGTATTTATATATATATATTTAAGAAATATATACATAAATATATTTATATAAATTTAAGTTTTATATTTATATTTATATTTTTTGTTTCTTTGTCTTTTTATTCTTATATTTTTATGTGAATATCCGTATATATTTTTATTTATTTGTTTCCTATTATTCATTGGCCTTCGTCCCGTCTTTCCCCTCCTTTGTTTCCCTTCCTGTCCTTTCTTCTTCTGTGGTTCTTTTTGCTTTTGTCTTCCTTTTTTGATCTTGAACCTCTTTCCTTCGTGTATATATAATTGTATTTTTATATATATTTATATAATTTTTTTTACATTTATATAAAGTTAAGATATATATATTTCTTTATTGAATCCTTGTCTTTTTAAAGTGAGCTTCTATATTTATCTATTTAATTGTTTCCCTATATACATATATTTATATTTGTATTCATTTTTATTTAGTGGTTTGTTTCCTATCATCTTTATTTTTATTTATTTCTTTGTTTCCTATTATTTTATTTATTTCTTTATAAATATTTTTACATTTATATAATGTTAAGATATATATATTTATTTCTTTATTGGTTCCTTGTCTTTTATATATTTTAAAGAGAATTCTTTATTTTATTATTTATTTGTTCCTGTTATATATATATATATATATTTATTTTTGTGTCTTTTTGATATATATTTTTATGAGAATATCTATATTTATTTCTTTATTGGTTCTTGGTCTTTGTGCCCCCTCTCTCTCCTTTCCCTGCCTTGTTCTTTTTAAATAGCTCTTGGTCTGCATCTTTCCATTCTCTCCTTTAGCTCTGCTCTCATCCTGATGATGGAACACGGAGTGTGATCCGAAACGTTGATGCAAAAATTCTCACACAATCAAAACCAAAAACCATTGCAAAGAGTAAATAATTATCTTTAATTATTTAATTACCTAATTTAACATTTCTCTCATAAATGAAATTATTTAAAATGATTTCATTTTATTAACTATCACTTCATTTTGGTAAATAATCTGAAAATCATTTATTAATTGTCACACAAAATCTATATTTTGAATTTATTTAATTCAAAATGGTAATCTTCTTTCAAAAATCAAGTAATTGAGCAAATTCTTGATTTTTCAAATCTTCTTTTTAGTTCAACTCTTATTTTATTGATTTTTTGAATCTCACAAATCAAGCAGTCTTTATCTTCTTAATTTTCGAAAATCTTTATCTTTTTGACTAATTGTCACATTTATTCTTGACCGCCAATTTGATTTTCTCAAATGACATTTTGACCACTCATTTAATGATTTTGCCCTAATCCTGATTAGGGATTGTCACATGAAATCTCGTCCTTTGATTTCAGGCTTCTGTCAACTTTCAATCTTGTTTTCTCAATCCAAAATTGCGTTTTCTATAAAATGCCAATTTTGCTCATATTTTGGCACCACTTCCTTATTGCAACAGGTTTATACTTAGATTTTAATTTCATACTTTGCACTTAGCTTCTTTAATTCAATTTGATTACTTGTCATAGTCATTTGTCATTTGTCATTCAAATCCTTCAAAAATTGCGTAGGACATAGTCATAGTCAATTGCTCACATACATACAAATCTGAGGACAATAATCATACGATCACTGCGAGCTAGAAGGTGCTATGGAGATGAATCATGGAAGCTTTGAGGAATAATTGGTATAATATTTCTTGTATTTGATTTCATTGTACTTCATAGTTCTTTGGGTTTAATATTTATACTCGAATCATGCTAATCTAACCTGAAAAGTACCCATTGATACATTGGTGAACCCGATGCATTTTATTTTTCTATTTTCTGTACGGTTTTTAGTTTTTTATTTTTATTTTTGTAGGTACAAGTACGAAATGACGCATTCGCTATCTTTTGAGCCGCATCTGCTGTGTTGCGATGCATTCGACAGACTAAACACCACATTCACTCCGATGAACCACAATCACAGTCAAGAAAGCCGCATTGGATAGACCGAGCCGCATTTGATGATTCAATTAATGCATTTGCCTATTGAACCAGAACACGGGACCATGACACAATCGCTCTGCTGTGACGCCTTGGTAAAATTTCTTTTCAAATTTTGCATTCGGGTTTTTGTGTTTTTTGTTCTTGGTTGTTTTACATTCAGGTTTTCTTTTGCATTCTTCCTAGCATAGGAATTTTTCATGTTATTAATCTTTGTTTGCAGCTTGTGGCAGTTACATATCGTGGGTCCAAGACTAGTTGATAAAACTCCTACTTGTGCTTTTATAGGTTTGAGTGTCCAAGATTATCACTTCTAAACGACGCTAATCCAAACATCACATTTTCCTGTCTTGAGACATATTTTCCATCTGTAAAGCCACATTTACCAAATTGAATCACTTTTGACATTTGTAAAGCTGCATTTGATCACTGCAACGCATTTGCAGCCTGTAACAATGCAATTGCCTGGAAAAAATAAAACACTGTCCCAGGCTAGAATATGAGTCTAGACACTTTACCTTGTTGAGAAACATCTTTTTCAAAAAGTCTCTGTTAGAAACCATAATTGAAATTGCTCAAAACGCCCATCATTTGCATTCACTAGCTTGCATCTCGTCCATAGGTTTAATTTTCCAAATTTTTAGTTGCATTCCTTAGGCATCATAATCACCAGTCCTATAATAAACTTATCCTTAGGCTTCATCTTGGAAAACTTTGGATTAGGCCAACTCGTCACACTTTGTAAAACCATTATTTCAAAACTAGGTTATCTTGGGACATAGTCATTATTCCTCTTTTCAACCATTGTCCTTTTTGTGGGAACCTCCAACTCAACAATCTAGTTAGGAAGGCTCACTCGTCATTTGGACCTTGTCAATTAGTCCTCTTAGCAAGTCCTTTTGATAACCAAAATTGAAACATAAGTCAAGCATATAGTGGTTAAGCAAAACCTTTCTCCAAATATTGTCCAAACTTAGTCCTCATTTTAAAACTTAGACTTTGTATTGTCCATCTATAGTCCTCATTTTGGAACCTAGAATTTGCATTAATAATTTTAGTCCTTAGTCAAACATTATCATCTTAGTCCTCATTTGGCACTTCGACCTTGACAACCTTGTCATCTTTCCTTTGTCATTTCCTTAGACCAACGTCATCATTACCTTGCATTGTCATCTTTTATTCCAAAATACAAAATAAAATAAAATAGTGTCATAACTTGTCATTCTAGTCTTCATATTACATTCGTCATTTCCTTTAGACAACATTATTGCATTGTCATCCCTTATTATCAAAAATTCAAAAAACATAGTCTTGCATTTTCATCCTTTATCACAAAAAAATCCAAAAAACATAGGCTAGCATTATCCTTGCATTTAGTTGTCATTCTCATCACTCTCATTTGAGTAATCTCCTTTTATGGTGGAAACTAGACTCTAAAGAAAAACAAAAAATGGCAAACTTTGGACAAGACTCCAATTCCAATGTCACCAATCACACTTATGACCCAAATTGGACTTTTGACGACCCATTCAGTGACAAAAATACTCAACCTCTCATCACCATACCATCCTCATCAAACAACCCCTTTGAACCATTCTTACGTAAGGATGAATATGGAAAAATACTTGAGGAAAACCTAGAAGTAGCAGGACAAGATCCAGAAGCGGCCTACTTCATAGAACAAATGGTCTTATATGACAGAGATAGATATTTGGCCATAATTTTAAGTCAAGGAGCTAAATTACCCCATGGGTTTGACATTAATACTTTGACATCGACATCTCCTGACTATAACATCAAAAATACACATAACATGTCCAATAGTGGTCAACCTCCAAACACCACAAGTAATACCTTTTTTGATGCTACCTCGCAAAATGTCACAACTACCATGAGTGCTACCTCCAAAATTTCAAACAATTCCAATTCAATAAACGCTACATACATTGGAGGAACACAATCCATCACATTGCCCATAATATCCACAATATTGTCACAATCGGCTAGAGCCACCTTTGGGTCCTCGGCAATGTGGGAAATTTATTCCAATCCTCTCTTTACCACTATGGTAAATTCCATGGGGGCATCATCAAACCATACAAATCCTCCATTGATGACTCATCTAGTACCATGAGTGCATCTTCATCAAATCCTCTCATTGGTACCTCACATAATTCTTTGGGAGGAAGTAAATGACGTATCTTTATTCAAGGACCACAACTAAATGTTAACATGTCAACACAACTTAATGCAATCACCTCCCAAGGACAAAATACGAACTTTCCCCTTGTGCAATCTCAACAATTTGGACAAGGCAATCAAAACACACAACCTATGGCATCATTCACACATCAAAATATTCATAGTCACCATATTCCCCAAATATCGACCCAAATGGCTGGGGGACACATTCCAGTATATTCATCACATATTCATACCCACCAACATCTCCCCAATCCAAAATTTTAGTACCAAAACAAAAACTAGAACACATCATACATGTCACAACACATCCCTCAACAACACACCAACATCCACTCACAACAAATGGGGACCTATGGTGTACCAATCAATCCAATGTATGGGGCCACAAATGACCCTATAATTGATACCTTGTAAATAAAGCTGACAGCTCTAGAGAAACCCATAGAAAACATACAAATATTTGGCAAGAAATCAGAAGTGTCATATGATTTATCCGTATATCCCTTTGACATGAAATTATACATGCCACCATTTCTGTCGGGATATGTGTCACCAAATTTTACCAAATACAAAGGAAAAAAAAACCCTATCGAACATGTCTGAGAATTTGTAACCAATTGTATGGACGTCGCCTATGAACCAATATACTTGATGAGACTCTTTTATAAAAGTCTTGCAGGTATTTCCCTTGAATGGTTCTCCACTCAAAAGGATATCCAAACATGGGATGAACTTAAACACAAATTCATAAAAAATTACTCATACAACATTGACATGGACACCTCTATTACTAGCTTATGCAATCTCACGCAAGAGGAAACTAGTGAAATGTTCATCCCATTCTTCCAAAAATGGAGAAGTCTAGCTAGTCGTTGTCACATCGACATACCCGAAAAGTAAAAGGTTGACATGTTTGTTCAAACACTTCTAGGCCCCTTAAAATATGGATTGCAAGTGCATTGTTGCACAACCTTCACAGACCTAGTTGAAAAAGGGTGTCCACATTGAGAAAGCTCTTATTGCAAAAGGAGAGATAAAATATGGTCCTAAAAACACAACTGTAAATCCTCCCACTGACAAAAATAAGTACTAGGTCAAAAATAAACACGTTACCAATGACGGTGTTGTCAATGCCAAGGCTGTCAATACTATGGGTCCTGTATTGACTTTAAAAGGGGTTCAACCGCAAAACAAACCAACAACGATATTGAAACCCCCTACCAATGCCACTCCAAACAACCAAAATGGTCTAAATAATCAAAATAAAGGACAATTCCGTTAGACAAGACAATTCCCAAAAAGACGAACATACTCTGCTTTGGGAGAACCAATTGAGGAGTGTCTGTGATGGGACATATGACCCGAAGTATGCCCTAAAGAGGTCAAGCCCATTGCACTACTCTGGCTACCATTGCCATTTCCTGACCTACTGCCACTACCTATCTGTGTCTTGGTCAGAGAGGGATCTCTCATCTTGGCCGACACGACCTTCTCATACATTTTCCTGTATTGCCTGAGCTGTACGCTAATCCTGCCAAACTCCAGAGCTAGATTTGCAGATGGTCCTATACATAGTCATGCAAACTTTGTACACCATTGCGTTGCCTCCTACTAGAAGATCATTGCCTGATCCCGCTCTACCCAAGCCACCTCTAGCTCTGACTGCAGTGCTCTGACCTGTGCGAAACTCTCATCCAGTCTCCTCTGTAGGTCTACCACCCTTTGGTTTGTTGTGTCATCATGGGGAAATGCTAAGCTGGATGGTACCTTCTCTCCCTCCACCATGCTCCATCTCAACAGTCTCTTGGCCTCACTAATGGCCTCATCCTCATCATCCTCCCCTATATCCTCCTCTCCTTTGACTCCCTCCTTTCGCGCCATATCAGCATCCATCTCGGCCTCTGGTCGAACCTCCTCCTCCTCGACCTCCTAATCCTGCCTGGCCTCCTCCTTGGCCACATGCTCCTCCTTAGCCACGTGCTTGTGACCTACATCCTCTTGCTCCTGTCTAGGTCTCTCCTCTCTCTCCTCCTCCTTGCCTGCCTCTAGGATGGCATCCAATGCCCCTCTTGCTGCATGCTGTCTAACCCTCCTGCCTTGCCTCCTACCATCTCTCCTTCGTCCTTGGCCATCCCCTCCATCATCCCCATCATCTCCATCATCTTTATCTCCCCCTCCACCCCTGCGTCCATCCCTACCT
The DNA here is from genome assembly GCA_007258455.2 of Sequoia sempervirens. Taxonomy (NCBI): domain Eukaryota; kingdom Viridiplantae; phylum Streptophyta; class Pinopsida; order Cupressales; family Cupressaceae; genus Sequoia; species Sequoia sempervirens. Next base: position 200,504,825 of record VDFB02193867.1, read on the forward strand.
CCATCTCTCCCTCTACCTCTTCCTCTATCGCCATCTCTTCCCCCTCATCTAGCTCGTGGCACATGGGGTATCACTGATCTCCTGTCAATCAACCCTGGCCCATTTGGATCTGTCAGTAGCATTGGTCGATGTGCCTACCACCACAGGTCATAGTCAGTGGTCGTCCCCAGATCTGTAATCCCACCCCTCCATCCCCACTACTGCGCCACTAGCCCATCAATTTGCTGCACTACAAACGGTACAGGAATAGGCGGACCCTAGGCTCCAATATTCTTCAAACTCCATGACTGATCTCCATTACACCTTCTAACTTGCTGCAAATGTGATTGTGATTGTTTCCCTCAGATTTGAGTGTGTGAGCAAATGACTGTGACAATGTCCAATGTAAGGTTTGAAGGATTTAAAATGAAAAGTGCTATGCTATCATGCAAATGATAAGCACAAAAACTATGCCAATATGACTATGCTTATGACAAGAAATGACAAGACTATAAGATTGCCTAAGACTCAACAATTATGCTAGAATGAAATATCAAGAAGCTGTGTCCCTCAAAATGTGAGCAAAATTGGCATTTTATAGAAAATGCAATTTTGGACGGATGACCAAGATTAAAAGCTGAAAAAGCCTAAAATAAGAGGTCAAGATTGCATATGAAAATCCCTAATTAGGGTTAGGGAAAAAATATGAAATGAGTGGCCAAGATGCAATTTGAGAAAATCGAATCGGTTGTCGAGAATAAATGTGATAGTTAGCTAAAAAGATAAAGATTTTCGAAAATCAAGAAGATAAAGACTGTTTGATTTGCAAGATTCGAAAAATCAAGAGGATAAAGGTTGAACTGAAAAAGTAGATTTGAAAAATCAAGAATTTGCTCAATTACTTGATTTTTGGAAGGAGATTACCATTTTGAATTAAATAAATTCAAAATATGGATTTTGTGTGATAATAAATAATCGGTTTTCAGATTATTTACCAAAATGAAGTGACAGTTAATAAAATGAAATTATTTTAAATAATTTCATTTATTTAAAATGAGAGAAATGTTAAATTAGGTAATTAAATAATTAAAGATAATTATTTAATTTAGAGGATTATGACTGATAATTAAATAAATTAATAAATTCATTTAATTATGAGAATTGGTGACATTAAATAAATAAATAAAATTAATTTATTTAATAATTGAGAAGACATAAATGAATAAAGGTAATTATTGTAAGAGGACAATAGACCCTTAGTGACATATTGAATAAATAAATAAAATTTATTTATTTAATAATTATGAAGAATAAAAGAGATATGAATTAATTAAATAATAATGAATTATTTAATTAATAGTCGAATGTGGACCAATGACATAATTAAATGTCACAATTATGCTAGGATGAAAGTGATAAAATAGAGCTTGCAGGCCTAGGTCATTTTTAAGTGTCTATAGTTATGGATGAATGTGATGAAATGTAATGTAATATAATGCATATGATATGGCGAATGTAATGAAATGCAATATATGTAGTGAGATGGACGAAGATGTTTAGAATAATAACTCTAAACAACCTAAAATGATAATGGAATGAGATGATAATGGGATGGAATGAACTTAAGATGCTTAGAATAACCAATCTAGATTAATCTAAACAACTTAAAATGAACATGATAATGATAAACAAAAATGAGATGAAATAATGCCAATGAGATGAACCTAAGTGAGTAATGATAAGTGTGATGGTGCATCACATATCAAGATGAGTGATGATGGGTGGGATACTGCACCTGTCAAATCCATAGGAGTCCTGAGAAGAAGAGAAGATGAGAAATGAGCATTTGCACAACCGAAATCACTAACCATAGGCTAGGGAAAGGATGGATGGGAATAAATGCAATGCAACAAGATGATAAATGAAATGCAATGCAACAAGATGATAAATGAAATGAAATGCTAACACTATTTTTCCATTTTGAGAGTACTGATTTTTTGTATAGCATAAGACACAATATGATAAGGTATGAGGAACCAAGGCAGATGAGTGTCAAATGCATAAAATAAACACAACAAACAAGAAGGCTATCCCAACACCCCAAAGCTGCAAGGTTTTTGGTCGGGCCAAGCATTGGGATAACCACAAGCACAAAAGGATGCCCCAACATAACACAAGACCACATGGATCTTGGTGGGTACTACATGAGACAACCAAGAAGATAGAAATAGACAAAAGATCAAGATATGCCCTTATGTTTACCAGTCAAAGCGCACCATGATATGATGGATCATGGTGAACTTGACAAGGAATAATAGGAAGCTCAAATGATAAACAAAATCCAAAAGCATCAAAAGATCACAATAAATTTCAAATGTCCTTTGCCACAGGATCAAAAGGGTGGATGGAATTGATGTGGTTTGATTAGGAAGGATACATCATGTTAAGACCAAAGGTGGAGGATAGATTAGATGATCAACATGACTTAGGATATTCAAAACTAATTGAACCTCATGATACTAACAGATTTTTCTTGCTAGGAATCAACTAGGTAGGGACACACTTGATGACACGACACGACAATAAGACACACCCTAAAGACCTAGGGGCTTAGGGGTTGATCAAAGATTAGCCTTGCCTACGTGAAAGTGCAGAGCCCTTGTAGTTCAATAAAAAGATGATGATTGACCATGGATAAAAGAGGAAAGAGGACAATGGAGACCTTGATGGGAGATAAAAACAGGATAGGAAAATGCCTTGGGGGTTGATCAAATGATCGACCTTTCCTATTTGAAAGTGTAGGGGTAACGTAGTTCGACAAAAGATAGAAGATGAGACGAGACCTAATGATGACCGACACGATAAAGGATCCTAGATGAGGCCACAAGACCAAAAAATGACATCGACACAGAGACGAAAAAAGCTCAGATGTGCGATAAAAGCTCAGGATTTTGGATAGCCGATTTGAATCATCCAATACTCAACCAAAATATACCAAGCGATGGATAAGCAAATGTAGATGAAATGACTAGATCGATAGGACATGAGGATAGGATGGGAGGATAGGATGGATGGAAGCATAAAATAACTAGGAAGCAAGGTAGGTAATGATTAAGCCCTTTACGAATGGCACTTTTTGACAGGTTTTCACCAAACGTACTTATCCAAGGCGCCACCAAGGGTGGTTTTCACCATAGGACGAATTATTTCTCTTTACTATTCTTTTTTGGATTTTTTTTTTACTTTTTTGATTTTTTTGTATTTTTGATGATTTTTTACTTTATTTTTTTGGTATTTTTCAAGATAAGATAATGCAGCTAACTTAGGTGTAAAACCTCTTCAGGTCCATGATGTTGATAGGCTCCTCTAAGGGCTCCCCCTCAGGTGTAGCAAGCCTATATGCCCCAAAACCATATTTAGTCATGACAACATAAGGACCCAACTAATTTTCCTCAAACTTTCCTTTCTTGTCTCGATCTTGCTAGGTGCGCTAGTTCTCCCTGAGGACTAGATCACCAACATTAAATTGGCGTGGGAAAACTTTATTGTTGTAGCTCCTCTTAAGACAATGTTGTTATGCTTGTAGATGATTGTAGGCCTTGATACATTTTTCATCTAGGAGTTCAAACTGACTTAAGTGTGCAACCCGGGCACCTTCATCATTGATGAGTTTCTTTAGAGATATTTAGAGTGATGGGATCTCAATTTTGATTGGAGAGATTGCGTCGACACCATACACAAGAGAGTATGGAGTGGCACCAGTGGGAGTGCATATGGATGTACGATATGCCCAAAGGGCGGGATGGAGATGAAGGTGCCAATCTCGACCAGTATTATTAACCACCTTTTTAAGGATTTTGATGAGGGTCTTGTTGGTTGCCTCCGCTTGACCATTACCTTATGGGTAATAGGGTGTGGACCAATGATGTTGGATATGGTATGTCTCACAAAGGTGTTTCATAAACTAATTTTTGAAGGGATTTCCATTGTCGGTGATGATGGTAGATGGGATTCCATATCTGTAGAGAATATGGAAAAGGATAAATTTGGAGATTTGAATACCTGTGATTTGGGAGAGTGGAATTGCTTCCACCCACTTGGTAAAGTATTAAGTGGCTGTGATGATGAAAGTATGGCCGTTAGAGGATGGAGGGTAAATCTTGCCGATCAAGTCAAAACCCCATTGAGAAAAAGGCTATGGTGCTATGATGGGCTGCAAGTCTTGTCCGGGAGCATGGATTAAATTTGCATGTTGTTGACAAGGTAGGCATTTCTTCACAAAATCATACGAGTAATGCTCCATTATAGGCCAATAATAACTAGCTTTGAGAACCCTTTTTTCTAAGGCCATTCCATTAGAATGGGACCCACAAACACCACTATGCACCTCATTTAATGTAGTGTGGGCTTCTAATTTATTCAGACACTGAAGGAGTGTGCCATCATACCCTCTTCGATAAAGTGTATCTCCTATGATGGTATAGTGGGAAGTACGTTGGATAAAGGATTTGCATTGATTTTGAGTAAGGTTAGGTGATAGGATATTATCATAGAGATAGGTGTAAATATCATGGTACTAGGGTGATTTAGGACCTACAATATTGCACACCATCTCACTATCAGGGACATCATATGTCGAGATTAAAATTTGTTCAACTAGGAACTCACAGTCCATTCAATCTTTAGGCATATCGATGAGGGAACCGATTGTAGCCATTGGATCTCCTGCCTTGTTCTAGACCCTAGGAATATGCTCAAATTGGATGAAGGTGAAATAATTCTTAAAGTCATCCACCATGTGTTTGTAGGGTAACAACTTTTCATCCTTTGTCTGAAACTCATCATTGACCTATTTGATAATTAGTTGTGAATCGCCAAAGACTCGTAGACAAGCGATATTCCATTGGATGGCAATCCTAAGGCCAGTGATAAGAGCTTTATACTCTGCTATATTGTTGGTGCATGGAAATGCTAATTTGAATGATTTTGGGATGTAGTCACCTTGAGGGGTGACGAATAAGACACTTGCACCAGCTCCATTATGTGTATATGACCCATCAAAGTAGAGCATCCATGTATATGCTTCTGTGATGGTAAGGACCTCTTCATTAGGAAATTTGGCTACCAACGGATATGCATCCACCAAAGGAGCATCGACCAACTGATCTGCTATCACCTATACTTTGATTGCCTTGCGGTCTACGTATTCTATATTAAATTCACTTAGTAACATGACCCACTTGGCCATTTGGCCATGCAAAGAAGTCCTAGACAACAAATATTTTAGTGGATCAACTTTTGATATTAGCTTGACGGGATGACTGAGCATGTAATGACGAAGCTTTTGTGAACTGAAGACCTCTATCAGATTTTTTTTTTCCATTGGGGAATAGTTGAGTTTGTAGCCCACCAATGTTTAACTGATGTAATAGATTGCATGATCTTTAGAAGAATCATCATGCTATGCTAATAATTCCCCCAGTGCAACTGATGTAGCTAAGATGCACAAAAAGAGTGGTTTACTTGGAATAAGAGGCATTAAGATGGGTGGATGAGCCAAATACTCATTAATTTTTTTGAAGCCTTGCTAACATTCTGGATCCCACTTGAAGGTAGTGTCTTTGCATAGGAGATGTGTGAATGATTGACACTTGTCAGCTAGCTGAGCTATGAAACGTCTAATGGACTATAGCTTCCCTTGAAGGCTTCTTAATTGCTTGAGATTACATGGCGAGGGAATTTCCATTATTGCTTTGACCTTGGCTGGAACTAATTCAATACCTCTTCTGGAGACTATGAAGCCCAATAGCTTTCCAGATGTAACTCTGAGCACACAATTTTTTGGATTTAGACGCAACTTATAGTGCTCTAACTACTCAAATATTTTCTTCAGGATCATAGGATGCTCTTCTCTGGTCTTGGACTTCCCCAATAAGTCATCAACATAATCTTCCATTATGATATGAATGAGGTAATGGAATATAACAGTCATAGCATGCTGATAGGTTGCCCCCACATTTTTGAGACTAAAGGGCATGACATTATAGCAAAAGGTGCCCCAAGGGTTAGTGAAGGAAGTTTTATGTTGATCTTCTGGTGCAATATTGATTTGATTGTAGCTAGAGAAATTTTCCATAAGAGATAGCATCTCATGCCCTGTTGTAAGATCCACCAACATGTTGATGTTTGGAAGTGGGAAATCATCCTTAGGATAAGCTTTATTGAGATCTTGAAAATCTATACAGATTCTGATATTTACATTTGGTTTGGAGATATACACTATGTTGGATATCTAGTCAGAATAGTCAATAGGTCTTATGAACCCATCCTCTAATAGTTTCTCCAATTATTTCTTGACGAGTAAGGCCACCTGGGAATGCATCTTTCTTAGTTTCTATTTAACAGGTTTGACATTCAGATGAACATCCAAATGGTGTACCACCAAGGCGAGATCTAATCCTAGCATGTTTGAATAGGTCCATGCGAAGTTGATGATTCCTTCTTTTAACAAGTTGACAATGATGGAATGCTCTTCGTTTGATAATGATTTGGCTACACATGTGATCTTAGGGTCTTCTTCTATTCCCAAATTGACTTCTTGGGTATCTTCGATCAAGATGGAAGACTGCTCAGACAACTAAGTTTGAAAAAGGGGAAGATGAACATCCCCATCCTCCAACACCGCATCGAGGTTTTCACTGTCGGATACACCCTTTATTTTTACTTTTGATGAGTCAGGGAGTTCCTTAGAGAGGTTTTCACTAGATGACCCTTTTTTATTTTGTTTCTTCTTACTTTTTCGGTTAGGGTGTTCATCTTCCCCCAATCTCATGAGATGCACATAAGTTTCCACTGAAGGGAAGATATCGATAGGTGCACTACCTCAAAAGTCCCAATCAATGAGGCTGGGATGGCAAAGGGAAAGGATAATGCTAAAGATGAATAGGCAGTCAAATAGGGAAGGGAGATCAACCTCATCGTATGCGAGTATTATGGCATCTTCCTCTGGTATGTCCTTAAGGAAATCATTATCCACATTGACATTATTAGAGGTACTAGTTGATGGTGCAGGACCCTTTTGTTTCTTATCATAGACTAAGCCCAAATGTCTAGGTCGCACAGGTGTGTCAACAGGTTGCAACCTTCCTTGTTCTTCTATGCCAAGGCCTCCCCCTTGATAATTGTATTTTTTAGCTAACTTGGACACACGAGGATAACTCTCTTGGAAATAATCAATAAGAGTGGGTGAAGGCTTGGGCTCTTCTCTGTATATCCACTGATTGATATCATCAACTGGTTGATCTTGCCGTGTTCTTGGGGATCAAAAAGTGCTAGATCCCATGTTCTTAGAACTGAGTGTTATTGTGTTCTCTTCTTCCTTTGGTGCAAACTAAGAAGATTGGCCATAGGTATGAGGAGATGGTGACATGGTTGCCACATTTAAAGCTGTGCACATCTTGTATTCCCCACAACCTTTATCTATGATATGGACCTTAGTGATAGTGGATTTAGATGTGGAGGATAAAATGGATGATGTGGTGGATGATGGATTGGAAGATGATGCCTGAGGTACCCACACTTCAATTCCTAGATAGTAGTGGGAGTCAGGGAAGGAATCTTCTAAAGCATGGCAATATTCAAAGGGCTGTGGATTTGCATGTATGGTTACTTCCATCCCATTGAATTTGAATTTCAGGCATTAATGGTAAGTGGAAGAAATGGCTTGCTTGGCATGGACCCATGGGTGATCAAGGAGAAGGTTGTATGGGAGGTCTAGATCAAGGATGTGGCATGTGGTATACTGCACAACATGGCAAACCTGAATAGGAAGACAAATGATTCCTTCAAAGTATCGTTTTGCGTTATCATAAGCTTTGATGGTGATGACTTGATTATTTAAGTCAGCATGGGTATACCCTACCTATTTTATGAACTTTAATGTATAGAGGTTGAGGGAAAAGCCATTATCTACTAAGATCCTTTTTACTAAAGCCCAATTGATATGTGGATGACAGATGTCCTACCAAGTCTTGAAATTGAGTAGGATCTATATCATTAGGCACGTGAGTATCCTGAAGAGCTTTGGTGAGGATTTCCTGATGGATGAGATAAGACTTTTAAATCAAATCCAAGATGGATATTTGAGTGGGAGTCTTTCCAAGGTGATTAAGAATATTATATTGAGAACCCACAAGAGTTGGTTGGGATGGCATGGAAGGTACAGGAATGGATATGCGGGTGCGACGGGTTGTAACAACACATTGCAGGTCTTTTCCTTTAACACGAATCATGGATACGCGAGGCTCTACCTGGCTAATGCACATAACTATACCATCGTAGTTATAGGGCACATTCTTATAGTTGATATTGTTTGTGTTGTTATTTGGGTTATTGTTATTGCTTGACCTGGGATTAGCATTGGACGTACTGGCACCTTGATTGTGCTTTGGGAAAGAATTTTGATAGATTTGCAGTTGAGCATTGGATGATGTGGCTTTATTAGCATCCACTACTATATCTCCTTGATCTATAAGATATTGGATATACGTTTTAAGTCCCTGGCACTTGTTAGTGGAATGACCTTTGATCGTGTGAAAGTCACAGTACTCATTTTCCCTATATCAAGTGGGCTTTGGTTTGGAATTGTCAAAAGGTTGTGTCACAAGATAAGTGACTAGATAACTTTCTTGGAGGAGCTTGTTGAAGAAAACACTTAAAGATTCTCCCAAAGGAGTAAATGAGCGTTTATTGTTCCCTTGATTCCGTTGACTGGATTGTAGGGAGGACATGGTGCCCCCTATGGCACTGATACGACGTTAGAGACCGATGGTTGATTAAGGACGCATTGTGACCTTTGTGAGGTGTTGGATACTTGGACATGCTTGGTATTAGTGACACCATCATTGACAACATTCTTATTTTTGTTCCAATAGTGGGAATTATCTCCAGATGACTTATCCTTATCTGGATTATAAATTTTGACTTGTCCCTTAGCAATGAGCGCCCTTTCAATGATAGTACCTTTTTCTATGACCTTTGAAAAGGTTCTGACACAATGAAGGTTGAGATTATGCGCCATATCTAGATAGGCGTTTGCAAAGAAAATGGTCACCACGTCCTCACTAAGATGGGATTTCAATCGAATAGCCAAGGTGTGCCACCTTTATAGGTAGCTTGCAAAGGTTTCTCCCTCACATTGCTTTTCTTTAAGAAGATCTAAGGTATCAATGTCCTCCAAATTGAAGGAGAAGTGTGCAAAAAATTTCTTTGAAAGATTCACAAAAGAAGAGATTGACCCCTTTGGAAGACCCATAAACCAATCTAGGGCTACCCCCATTAGGCTCCTAGGGAATAACCACAAGAGATAATTGTCATTGTGTAGGACTTCCTGGCAGTGTGTGTAGAATTCTTGGAGATGGCTCTTTGGATCCTTGGTTCTTTTGTATTTGTCAAACTTTGGCATTTCAAAATGCTTAGGAAAAGGAACAAGTGAGATCAAGGGATCAAACAGATAGGGGAAAATCTCTTCAAATTTGAAAGAATTTTTGGAGGTCCTTGCTTGTAAGTCTTTTAACATGGCTTTTATCTCTTCCCACTCCTTGTTGACAAGTGTTGACGATGAAGGATTGGTCGGGTTGGATTGACTATAAGAAGCATATTGTTGATATGATGTAGATGGAGTCGGGATGGCTTGATCATATGATGGCAGAGGTAGATATGAAGAGGTTTGCTGATATTGGTTGGGATATGTGGATTGTGGATTGGCATAAGATTGTTGATGTGATGACAGGGCTTGATAGTACGAGGCAGAGGAACTCTGTTGATATGAGGGAGGTGCTTGGTAATAGGAGGTGGTGACGCCCTATTGGTATGATGGCTGCTGCTGGGAGTAATACGAATTGGACTGATAATTATAAGCAACAATTGGTTGTTGGGAAGCATATGGAGGCTATTATGGATTGGATTGCTAGTAATAAGGATTCTATTGTGACTGTTGGGGATTTATGTAAGATGGTTTCTGCTAGGATTGTTGGGGATTGTTATAGGGATAAGTGGGATTAGGCTTGGATGGGGTGGCGTATGTGGTATACATGCTTTGTGGATGATATAGGTATTGAGAAATAAGGTTTCCTAGTGTTTTTTGGAAGGGTTGATGTGTTTGGGTCGAGACTTGTGTATGTTGAGGTGGTTGTTGATAAGATGGAGACTACTGATAAAGAGGTCGAGATGGAATTTGGGGTTGTTGTGGGACTTGTGGTTGATGGGAAGGCAACTGATAAGATGATGTTGGCTGGTAAGTGGGCATCTGCAATTGTTGAGGGGCTTGCAATGGGACACCTTTTGACTGGTGTAGAGGTTGTTGCTGATGTTGTGAAGTAACCTGTGCTTGGTGTGGGGGTTGTAAAGGAATTGAGGTATGTTGTGGAGGTTGAGATGGAATGGTGGCATGCTGTAGAGGCTGAGATGGAGGTTGTTATGGTGTATGCTGGTGAGGTGGTTGTGATGGCGGTGCCTTTTGTGGGTTACACTGAGGGTGATGCAAGGATGGGATATTGCCTTGAGGTGGTTGTTGAGATGTGAATAGAGGTGGTGGTAAATTGGATGTGGGTATAGATCCAAGAGTGGAGGTGGTGCAATGAAAAGATTTTCCCTAGTATTTCCCGGTAGTTAACCTAGTTGGTTAGGTGGGAGAGGTGGTGCATATGGTATGGGAGTTGAGCTTTGTGGGATGTTCATGCTTGGAAGATTGGGAAGATCGAGAGGATTGTTAGGATTAGGGCCTTGAGGAATGTTTGGATCAGGTGCTGCCATAAACGAAATTGGAACACGAGGAGGTGGTACAGGGGGTACGACTTGATACAACACAACATTTCCAAATCTAGGTTGATACCAACCCTCTTGTGGCAAACCCTTAGGGATGTATGAATTTCCTGGATTACTATGTGAATTCTGAGGGTCTTGTGATATCGGGGGTACAGGAGGTGTGATATTGACATATTTGGATAAGTCGAACCTTGACGGTGGCTTGATGCCCTTGAGGAGCAATGCGGCAAGGATCTTATCCCCACACTCATTGAGGAGATGATCATCATTTTTACACTGAAAGGATTGTTAAGATATTCATCCATTGTGACCTCAGGTTGGTTGACCATGCTCTCATCAACAGGAGGTGATGTAGTGTGGATTTTAGTATTGGATTGAGATGAGCCACCATTGGTGGGATCCTGAGGAATGTGAGGTTGAGTAACTTGGGCCTGTTGTTCTTCCATGAGTTTCTTTTCTTGCGATTGGGTGGTAACGGGCATGAAAATGCAAAACTACCAAGTGGACTAAGATGAAACTACACTCTAGGATGCACTTAAATGAATGACCTAGGTGATGAATAAATAATTAATTGGATTAGATAATGAATTGATTGATTGGATTGGGTATTTGATAGGGTTGGATTCGATTAGATTGATTCGATGATGAGGTCGACCCTAAACCAAGTTCAGAGGTTTAACTAGATGACATAAGATGCTGATGATTGGATTAGATGATGAAAAGGATTATTATGACACCAAATCTACCTCAAGATGGAAGTAGATTGATTGGGTTGTGGATGATTACTGACTCAAGATGGATAACAATCCTAAGTAAGTGCAAAGGATGACAATCAGGATCAGGCACCTAAGCCAACTTGGATAAAAACCTCTAAAACAAAGTCTAGGGGATTGGGATTGATGAAAAGATAATAAATATGCAATATAGGGATGTTCTAAGATGCACCTATATGATTTGATTGACGAAATGATGAATTTTGGAAAATACAGATGGACTCAAATGACGATTATGGATGAATAGATGGTGATAAAAAAATTTCGATCGTGGAAATAGACTCAGAAAATGATAGGCTTTTAGTGACCCAAAGGTTTAACTCTCAGGAGTTTTGTATGGGCAAGGCATACGCCTTTGTTTTTGATAAATTTTATCCTCCAGGTGACAAGTTTGCCTATCCAAAGGACCACAGATTCGCCTCTGTATCAAGAAAATTTTCCTATCTATAACACAAGATTTCCCTTCTACAACACAGGATCGCCCAAGTCTAAGGGTGTACAAAAGAAACAGGTAGATATGAGACACAAACTCACCTATTTGGGCTACAAGATCACCTCTCTAAGATGTGGGATTGCCCAAATCTTAAGGGACTCACAAGAAATAGGCGGACATGATGGACAAAATTACCTATCTATCGAGTAGAATTGCCTCTATTTTGGGATGTATGAACACTAGAAAAATTTCCTATTGAGTGATAATAAGTTTGCCTATTTCCTCAATTGTATGGACGAAGAATGAAGATGCCTAAAATAGGATCGCCTATCAGACAAATGAATTCGCGTATGACCTAAACTGTACGAATGAGGATGATACAAGCATACACAAATTTTCCCTTGTGGACAATAGTTTCACCCATTCTAAGAAGTGAGCGGACGAGGAAGACTTGGACAAGACGCGGGATCGCCCCTACGAACAACAGGTTCGCCCATGAAACAGACCGGATCACCTATTCTAGGGGAAAACATGAAGACTCAGAGGATATGGACTGAACAAAGACTTGCCTATGGGTTGGGTAGACTCACCTATTCAGAGAATAGGTGGACATGGGGTCACCTAACAAAAGGACCCACAGGAAAATTCACCCTTGACAAGTATGAACTAACCTAAAGGATGACTTAGACTAGACTCAGAAATGGAATCACCCCTTTATAGGGTAGGATTGCCTATCCACAATGCAAATTTGCCTCTATGAGAAGCAAATTTTCCATTGAGGGAAAGGGTAGACTATGGAAAAGGATAGAAAAACATGAAAAACAAAAGACAAAAAGGCTGAATTGACTCAGACTGACAATAAGCACTGGTATCGCACAAAGAAAACATGCTAGACAACACAATTCTAAAATTAGTATGAAGGGTTTACAAACTTGATGTAGGCCCACTAGCTTGGGTGGACAACCCAAGGTTAATACTCCGTGATACCAGGGTGGTTTTCTGGATCTCCCTTTCTCGTGAAGGCAGATAGCTAGCTATTCAATGGAACAGGGTCATCAATAGATGCCACGGGCTCACCTTCACGCTCTCTCTTGGAGACTATCATAGTCCACCATGAGGATTTCTATCTCAACCGAAGGGAGTACATGGTGAGTAACTTCGGGGTATGGTGTGCATCCCTTGCACTACACCAAGCCACGGCTAAAACATGGGTCTCTGTCTAGGCTATACAAGCTATCTCGTGCGTCCTTGATATATGCTAGGTAAGTGAGGCAAAACCGTGAACACTAGCCCATCAAAAGAATGGATCAGGAGCCCCAACAAGGTACTAGAAACTCATACCAACCCTCCACGCCTTATCTAGGTATCAACCTAGCTTCGACGCTTCGCTAGACACAATGTGATTGGATTGGAGCATAACTTTAGTTCTCCCCCCTTTATATACCCTTCCAGTAACATGTGGTTGGAATCGTCCTCGGGTGATGAAATCCTAGGCAGGTCCTGCTCAAGGAAGGAAATACTAGACGCTTTGGCTGGTCCCCAGGCTCGCATGTAGCACAAGGGGAGAGATTAGACACACTAATACTTCTATTGATGGGTGTTTTAACACCTTCTCAACATAGGCAACACACAAGTATGATACCTCTTTTGAAAGGTAGAAATCTACAAAAAAGTTCTAGATTACTACCCCAAGGTCTTTGAGGTGTTACATCATGACAATGCTAGGAATAGTTTAGTTGGTTGATGTGATTTTCTAGTAATCACACGGTGGCCTTTTTGGTTTACAAAGCATGGAAAGTTGGGTCTACAAATGGAATTTCAAGGTGTTGGAAATGACTGAACAATGGCTGTCCACTCAAAACAATAAGATGGAACTCACCATGTTCATCAAATTTGGCATTTTTGTGATGCTTTGAATCCTACTCTAACCAAGGACTAAAATAAATAACAAAATGGGGAAGGGTTGATAAAGCTATTCTAAATCTAAGCTATGAATGAACAGTAACAATTGAGGTTGCTACTGTAGAAAAACTTCCTAAACTAGGTTTTGCTTGACCAAGAGAAGCCTACATCTACACAAAACTAGTGCAATCTTCTAAGGACTGTAGATTTTCAGATTATACATGCACTCCATGAACATACAATTTAACTAATTTGTAACAATGAAATAAGGAAGACCAAGCTAACTTTGCACAACAACTTGTCATCAACAAGTGCCAAAAGTATGGGCTGGAAACTCATCAAATACCATAACATCAAACACCATTATCACAACCATTCAAGAAACTAACAACTAAGTCTAACATGGAATTTGAACCATGCATTCATAATGAAAAAACTCAAAAGAAACACCCATAAAATAATGCAATGCTTCTCTCTATTGTTGCAAAACTCCCTTTACACTAGTTCTCCAACACTTACAAATGAGGGGAAAGCCCCTATTTATAGTTTTCCAATGCCAAAATGAATGGATAGGATTTATTTATAATGTGTGGCCAAGATTCATTACAAGTTAGGGTTTCACCTACCCCCAATATATGGAAATTTAAAACACAGTTTTGTTGTTTTCTATATTTTTTTATCTAGTGAACCAAGTGCTGTAGCAATTTTGTCCTCTAGCTGTTTTCTGTGTTGTGGTTGAAAGCTGCCTAGGTTTCCTTTTGTTTGATGTGTTCACAACGTTTCTTCATCTGATTGAGTGAACCTTCCTACATATTTTTATTTCCAAAGAGTTGACATGTGGCTCCTGATCATGCGAGACAACTCCCGATGAATCATGATTGTTTGGTAAAAGATAAAATAGCCCCCCACCTTGTTTTTGATTTTGGCAGACACCCTTCTGACTTCTCTGCCTCGACCCCCTTTAGCATGCAGTCATCTAATTGTGAGTCCTCATTGTTTAAGCATGTCTGATTTGGAGCATTTCTCTTTGGATATGGTTCCCGATGTATTTTGTTCAAAATCACTCTTCCAATTGCAACTTCTTTTTCCTGAAGAGTTCCTCCATCCTCCTATTTGACAACACCTCCTAATGAAATAGATGCTCAATCTACACATGATCCTGCACACACTATAACAGTTAGTAGATCACAACTATTGATTAAAGCTTAAGGTACAAAGAACCAACTATAAGACCCTTGAACTTAAAAGATGCTCATCATTAACCTTTGAAACAATCCAAGTATTCATCATATGCGGTTGTTAATGTAAGGAAAATTGTTAGGGACATTAACATGAAGGGCCTATATTAGAGCATCATCCCTATGGCCACGAGAACTACAACCCCCCACCAACTGCCTACTTTCCATTGAGTTAGATCTTCACCATCACCCTTGAGAGCCACAAATTCTTCATCAATACTCATTTCATGGGTTAGGTACGAACCTAAATTTATTGTGTGTTGCCTAGCGGAGGAATGCGAATCAATAAGTTTCTTAGAAAAATGGCTTGTTGATATGCTAATGTCACCCAAGTGCACCGCTATGGGATATAGAAGGGTGTCACTTAATCAGTGAATCATGTAGAGTCCACACGGTCAAAGCCCATTTTGTGGAAGATACTAGGTGTAATGCCTCAAAACAATGACTGAGGAGTTTACAGAGTCCACCCACTCATTTTCCGCCGAGTATGACCTAACTCCTATCACCTTGGTGCATATAATCCATGGCCTCCTCCCTTTTGTATTATCATATTAAATCTTTTGACAACTCATTTAAACATTCATTAGAACACTAGCAAAAGATGTTGGTGATGGGGGCTAGGAGGAAATGGAATTTGTAGTCTTGTTTTGGCATTTTTGATTAATAATTGCTCCTATCGATCATTTTGAGGGCGTCTCCCTCACTGGCCCTATTGCATTTGAATGAATCCTCAACACGTTATTACGTAGAGTTTGCTATGTTGCTCATATGATCGGCACAAGAGTATGAGCCTGCGAGTAGTAGGATACGTCATATAGTAACAACCTGATTGACGATCATAAAATGGACAAGCACAAAAGCATGTGTCATAGGGAGCATGACTTGAGATTCTTTGTAGGACTACCGTTGGGTGACATCATGTAGGAGAGACCATGCGATGAGCCATAGTTAGTTTTCCACTCAAGAACATCATCCGGGAACGACTAAGCGAGTGACGACCCCCACCTAGTAGAAACCCATAGAGAGAGATGTTTCCTTGAAGGAATAGTGACATATTCCTATAGGTCTACGTAATTTATGAGAGATCAGTCATAGCCTTAGGGAAGTTTATGATAATAATTCAGCCTCCACCATTCTCCTTATAACATGTTTTGCTAAGGATTAAATATACGAAAGAAGTGACACCATACCACATTGGTTTTCTTATTAAATTCATGTCCATGCTGCTGCGATGATTCAAACTAGTCTCACACATCATACCCTCGAAGTACATAGTTGATTGAATTAGTTCATAGATGGAATTGAGGGGAAAAGATGAATGATTAACATAGATCCCTTTGACAAGGAAATTCTCTAAAGGACGGGAATGACATGTTTGTAATGGCTAGTGGGTGGCTCAATGATTAAAATCCATCTCCAACACCCCTCCCTTCATAATCCCATTTGTATACAAATTACAGGTCCAATTTCGCTCGAATACAATGATACTGCTGCCTTGTTGCACCTCTTTCTTAACTATGGGTTCATCATCATAATCATCCCATGGAAAAGAGACCAATGCTGCCAAGAGGGAGCCTATTACATTCATTGTTGCGATTTTAAAGATAAGTCACATTGCCAGCATACTATTGGCACACAACCATTCATTTATAAATAGATGTATTTATTTACACCATTGATCATAATTGCTTCTCTGGTATTACCAATGGACCTTGTTATGCATGTTATTAATGTTGTTGCAGCTTGGGAGAACCCTCTTCCAACCATTCCTCAATGGATAAGACGAATTTGATATGTAGCTTATGGTTCCTTAAGGGTTGCCTTGGCAAGGATAGCGGGAATGAGGTGCAAGGCCCTCATAGAGTGACTTGCATACTATCTTTCACATCGAACAAGATCTTGGTATTCATCTTCTATGGCTTGGATCGAAGATAGAAGGCAGGAGTTTAAATAACCATAAAATCATACAATCCTGGTTCGAGCAACTGATGAAGAGTGGCGACACTTGCAGGAATACTCGACAAGATAGCCATACAAGTAAGCTGTTGAGAAGTGGCAAAGGGATGACCGGTGTCTACAATAAAGGAGTCCACCATCGCTGAGCAGGTTGTTATGCTACTAATAAAGATGTGAGGAAGTTGTTACCCAAACGGTGAAATAAGTTGTGGAATATGTAGAGGAAACTTCCGCAAGGCTGAGCATGTGGGCAGAAGCTCACGGGAAGCCATAGTTAAAATTCCATGAACAAATGATGAAGTGTGCATGTATTCCCACCTCTTGATGCCTGTATCACAAACACCCGTGACAACCAGTCATAGTAAACATCTTCACACGCCACCCTCGGCTCAATTTTTTGCTCTATACATTCTGCCAACCTTGCTGATGCCATATCGTCCATTCTTTGTATTAATCAATTCCATACTTTGTGCTTTTTTTTTTACCTGTGCAACCCCTTCAGAGTAAATTCTAGATACACCATTCTTGGTAATTATGTAGCTTGATACCTCTTTAGCTCGTTTAACAATATTTTGGGGGATCTCGATCTCTCAAATAGCATATTTGAATTTATTTTGAGTGCAACAGGCCAAAGGTAAGCCAAGCATGGGAACTTAATAAGAAAATAACTAGATCACAGCCTCGCATGCTTATGATAGAGGCGTTAAATTTACTAAGACTTATCCTTTGCAAGCCACCCCTTGTCCTTAGTTCGATTGATGTTATTGAATGTCATCCTGTAACCTGTGGGTCCTTAAGGACTTTAAGAGATGGTGGTTTGTGAAGGGAGAAATGTAGGCAACCAACACAAGAAGGTTGTTACAGGGAGAGCATGTAGAGATGCCGCTAGTGAAAGACATAAGGAGAAGGTGTCACTCGATCAGAAGCCCGCATGAAGTCTCTCTTTTGTTCGGCACCGACTAAGGAGGTGACGGTCTTGTCTCCAAAAGTGCATGCAGAAAAATAAATGCGGGTGGCCACAATTACAACACCATGTAGAGGGAAGGGTGCAGGTGGTAACCTATGGGAGGATGTCATAGAGAAGCCATTATGAGAACGGTGAAGAAAGGATAGTCAATGACGATGCAGAACCTACAAGCCCAAATGACCACCCACGATCATATCACCTCGCTTGCTGAATGTCCCCCTCTTCAACTGAGCGATTGTTTCAAATTTAGCAAGAGCCACTACGAAACTCCAAACATCTCTCCCGCACTGATCAATGCAAATGTGTAGAAGGTCATGAACATGGCCTTAGCCCATGGATCCTCAACGCATTGGTACAATTAGCTCTACATAGGCTGAGCTTCCAAAATATGATACACTGGAACTTCTTTAAAATGTGCACTCTAAGAAAAGAACATAGAGGCACTCAGCTTCTATAATGAAATTTCATACAAACTTCTTTACTGGTGATAACCTTCATGCCACTAACATATAAAACAAACTCCCTTGACGATATTTCAGTAGCATCACCCAACTATTTTGTAAGCTCCCCCGCCGTCCTCATCGATGGCACTTTCTCAAGGGGAAGAGATGGATAGCCTTATTTAAATGTTCTCATGATCTCATATTAATTGGTCGCGTTGTCCCTTAAGCAGTCATTACATGCCTACCAAATCAATGTGCTAATATTATGGCCTAGTGGTGCAGGAGCACCTGGGAAACATTGGGTTTTCCTGAAGTCTAGAAGGAAGTTCAAGTTTTGTTGTGTTATCATAAGGTCATGTTGACCATTGTTTTGGGTGTTTTGGGATGTTTTTTACCTTTGGGAAAGAAGTTGACAAGTGTTAAATAGTTTTACAACATTATTGTGCTAAGTTGTCAAAAGTTGGCTAGGGGTTGGAAAACACAGTGTGTTTTATAACACTTACCATTAGGTCATCCTAAGGCTCGAACCAAGCAGCTAAAATGTTTTGAAGGCCTATTTAAGGCATTCATCAACCATGGAATAAGGTTGGAGGCATTATTGTTGAAGTGTCATTTTGAGAAGTTGAGGGAACAACGTTCCATAAGATAGTTTTTCTGAGTTTTGTTAACATATTAAGCTTTAATGGAGTAAATTTACTGTTATTGTGTTTGTATAATGTAGTGTGGACATTGTGAAATCTTAGTGCATCAATATTTTTGTCTTGTAAATCATTTTCATCTTTTATCTGTACATAGTTTGATTACTGTCTTTTTCTAGCCTGTACCAGGCAGTTTTGAAAGAATGGAGCTCTAGAGCACTTTCCCACCGTACAAATTGTACAGCCCTTTGGGATTAGTGTCTAGGCTCCTGTAGTGTAAATATGGTAGCTTGTAGGGTTTGTGGCAGTGCAGGAGTTGCAGGTAATGTCTTGCCCTAGGCGAGCCAGGCAGGGTCCGGTTAGGGCAGACTTGGAGTAAAAGCCTTATAACTTGCAGGGGAATTAAGATATTTGAGAAATTATTTCTTGTGAATTTTCTTGAGGGTATTAGAAATTCTTGGAGGTCAGGAGGAGGTTCTAACAAGTCGTTTGGAGGGATAACTCTTTGAAAGTCTGAAATCAGCCTGTGAAAGCTAGGAAACCCTAGGTTTTTAACCATTTTTGTGTTTGGAGCAGTGTATGGGTAGTGCTGTTCTAAAACCCTAAAAATATTCAAGGAGAGGACATGAGAACCACCATTCCCAAGCAAAGAACCCAGGTCTTTTGGTGGGTTTAGAAGGAAAAATCATTTTACCTTTGTTCAGAGACCTAATTGGGGGCTCAAGGCTTGTAGCCTTTCCTAACCCTAGGAGAAGGATTGTGGAAGCGATGGTAAATGGGAGTCTTGAGAAGATATAAGAACCCTTGATAGAGTCCCCTGAAGCTATTTAAATGTGTTACACCTCTGCAAGTTATCAAGTTGAATGTGGAGAGAATTTGGTCTTTAAGGAAGAGTAAGGGCCAATGGAGAGTATATGGCGAAGCACCAAGGTTGGCTTGGTAGAAGGGAAGCTTGTTGATGGAAGAGGGGTTGGGAAGAAAAACCAGGGGCACCTAGTCATGAGTAGGGACCTATAGGTTAGATTGGGGAAGCAAAACACCAAGGAGGTCTTGCAAGGAAAGGCCTAGAGCAGGAATCTGTGATTGATTCCTCTAACCCCACTCCCTATCAGATTAGTATCAGAGCCAGAAAAAGATTTGGGAAGCATCTTATATGTCAGAGGTTGAGTCCAGTGATTCTTCCACCATGGTGACCAATGCATAACTAGCTAAGATGGTTGAAGGACAAGAAGAAGACAATAGGCTATTGAGGGAAAGAATAGCCCAACTTGAGGCAATAGTGAGGAGTGCACAGTTTGAGGGAAGAATACCAAAAGAAGAAGAGGTTGAAGAGGAAAATAAGACCCCTGAACCTAAACCTATTTTGAAGGAGGAGCCTTTCTTGAAGGCATTGAAAGCTTTGAGTGGGAAAGCACTTGAAGGTATACCACTTTTTAGTGGAAAAATGGAAGCAGACCTAGTCGGATTGGATAGAAGGCATGTAGAATCATTTTGAGTGTGATGGAATCACTGAAGCTCAGAAGGTGAAGGTTGCTAAGTCAATATTGAGAGGATCATCCTTGACATGGTGGAAGTTCATTCATACAGAGAGGGAAAAAGAAGGAAAACAACCCATATCAACTTGGAAAGGAATGGTTGCTAAGGTGAAAGAAGCCTACATGCCAGATGACTGAGATTCAATTGCACAAGAAGAGGAAAAGTCTAAGGCAGAAAGACAAAGATGTAAACACTTATGCTGAAGAGTTTCAAAAGCTTTGTATGAGGTCTAATGTGACAGAGGATGAGAGTCTCAAGGTGGCTAGGTACCTTAATGGCTTGAAATGGAACATCCAAGAAGAGATGGCTCTTCTAAGTCCCAAGACAGTACACCAATGCTATCAGCTGGCTATCAAGATTGAGGAAAGGAACAAGAGGAAGCAAGATCAGACTTCTAAGGGTAGAGGCAAAGGCAGAGATCAAAGAGATCAAAGAGAACAGCGTGGTGGTTCCAAGGTAGAGGCAGTGACCAAAGAAATCAAGGAGAATCTAAACTCACTGAGCATGGAGGTGAAACATCTTCAAGAGGAGGATTTAACAGAGGAAGAGGACCTCAAGGAGGTTCAAACAGAGGAAGAGGATCAGGCAGGAGCAATTCTTATTTTGCAAACATGAAGTGTTATCATTGTAGTCAAATGGGACATCCAACTTATGGGTGTCCAGAGAAAGCATCCTCTTCTAGCAATGAAAAGAGGGTGGCCTATGCACAAGAGGACACCATGAGTCCTAAAGCATATGAGATCAGTCATATAGAATCTGAGGTAGGAGAGAATCTGATGTTTAATAGAGTTCTGATCAGACAACCAGTCAAGGAGGAACCAAAACAGAGGAGAGCTCTTTTTAGAGTAAGGTGAAAGATACTTGGTAAAGTATGCAAGGTTATAGTAGACTCAGGTTCAACAAACAACATAATCTTAGAGGAGGCAGTAATGAAACTGAAATTAGAAAAGTCACCTCATACTAGCCCCTACAAGGTCACTTGGCTAAACAAAGGGCAAAGTGTTTTAGTGAATGAGCAAGTAACGGTGGAGTTTTCCATTGGAGGATATAAAGACAAGTTAGTTTGTGATGTTTTACCCATGGATGCATGCCATCTACTACTAGGTAGACCATGGTAGTATGATAAAAGTGTTAAGTATGATGGGAAAGAGAACACCATATCATTCAAGAAGGATGGGAAGACTTTCAAGTTGCAGTCACTATTAGAAGAAGATGAAGGACAATCAAAAGCACCAAACATCATGTTGAGCAGTGGTAAGGAGTTCCTTAAGGACCTACACCAAGGGAAGGAAGGATATGTGGTTGTATTGAAACCTAAAGAAGAAGATAAGGCTAAAAGGACAGTCCTACCGGAAGCAGTCCAAAAATTGCTTGATAGGTACAAGAGTATAGTCAGTGATGGTACACCTGCAACCTTACCACCAAAGAGAGCTATAAGTCATCAAATTGACTTCATACCAGGGGCTTCTTTACCTAACAAAGCAGCATACAAACTTACACCAGAGCAGAACCTAGAGGTAGCTAGGCAAGTGCAAGAATTGTTAGATCAAGGATTGATTCAAAAGAGCATCAGCCCATGTGCAGTGCCAGTGGTTTTAGTAACCAAGAAAGGAGGTAAGTGGAGACTTTGTACTGATTCTAGAGCAACAAATAGGATCACCATTAGGTATAGGTTTCCTATTGCTAGAATTGAAGACTTGATGGATTATCTTGGAGGTGCTCAGTTCTTCACAAAGTTGGATCTCAAGAGTGGATACCATCAGATCAGAATTAAGGATGGTGATGAGTGGAAGACAACTTTTAAGAGAAATGATGGGTTATATGAGTGGAAAGTGATGCAATTTGGCCTCTCTAATTCCCCTAGCACATTCATGAGACTCATGAATGAAGTGCTTAAGGATTTCGCAGGGATGTTTGTGGTAGTGTATCTTGATGATATACTCATCTTTAGCAAGACAACAGAAGAACACTTGAAGCATGTTGAGATGGTTCTTAAAAGGTTGCAAGAGGAGAAGGTGGCAATCAATCTTGAGAAGTGTGAGTTCTTCAAGCAAGAGCTTGTTTACTTTGGTTTTGTAGTATCCAAAGGCTCATTAAAGATGGATCCAAGCAAGGTGGAAGCCATCCTAAACTATCCTACACCAACCACAACAACAAAGGTAAGGAGTTTTCATGGTTTGGCTCAATTTTATAGAAAATTCATAAGGAATTTTAGTGATATATGTGCACTGGTCCTAGATACTATCAAAGGTGGTCTGAAAACAAAGTTTAAGTGGACTCAAGAGGCTGATAAAGGGTTTGAGAAACTGAAACAAGAAGTGGCAACTCAACCTATTCTATTATTGCCTAGTTTTGACAAGTTGTTCATAGTTGAGTGTGATGCAAGTGGAGTAGCACTAGGAGGTGTGCTTAGTCAAGAGGGCAAGCCTATAGCATTCTTTAGTGAGAAGCTAAATGAAGCAAAGAAAAAATATTCAACCTATGACTTGGAACTTTATGCTTTGGTTCAGTCACTTAGGAAATGGAGGCATTACCTTCTACCCAAGGAGTTTGTGGTTTTTACTGACAATCAGGCACTTAGTTTTATCAACACTCAAGAGAAGTCGAGTAACAGGCATTTGAAATGGATGGAATACATCCAAGCTTTTACTTTTACCATCAAGCACAAGAAAGGACAAATGAATAAGGTGGCAGATGCATTAAGCAGAAGGTTGTTGATAGTGCAAGAGATACAGCTCAAGAGCATTGGCATAGAGAGTTTCAAGGATTTGTATGGAGAGGATGAAGAATTTTTCAGAGGCCTATAAGGTATGTTCTAACTTTGAGAACCATTTCCATAGTCAATACTTAGAGTATACCTTGAAAAGTGGGTTGTTGTTTAAGGGCAATCAGTTATGTGTTCCAAGAGGGTCAATGAGGGAAAATATGATTCAAGAAAAGCATAATGGTAGTATTAGTGGGAATTTTGGCATAAATAAGACCTTAGAGATAGTACAAAGGTTCTATTACTGGCCTAAGTTAGCAAGAGATGTTAGAAAATATGTGGAACAATGTGTTGTGTACATGAAATCTAAGGGAGGAGCTAGCAATGCTGGTTTATATCAACCCCTGCCCATTCCTAACAGACCATGGGAGTGTGTGAGCATGGATTTTATGGTAGGTCTTCCTAAGACCAAGACTGGTTTTGATAATGATTATGTTGTGGTAGACAGATTTAGCAAGATGAGTCATTTTATTCCCTGCAAAACTACTCATGATGCAAGTTACATAGCTCATCTTTTCTTCAAGGAAGTTGTAAGGATCCATGGATTACCATTAAGCATTGTATCTGACAGAGATGTGAAGTTCATGAGTCACTTTTGGAAGACTCTATGGAGCAGATTGGGTACAAACCTATATTTTGGATCAGCTTACCATCCTTAGACTGATGGTCAAACAGAGGTGGTTAATAGAGTGTTGGGTAATCTTTTAAGGTGTCTAACCAAGGAGTATGGATAGACATGGGATATGGTTATCTCCCAAGCTGAGTATGCTTATAATGACCATGTCAATAGAACTACATGGAAAAGTCCTTTTGAGGTTGTGTATGGAATGCACCCAAGAGGCATTTGTGAGCTCAAAGACCTTAGATCTATGGAGAATAGGAGTGGACATGTGAAAGATTTCACTCAAACCATGAAAGAGATTTAGGAGCAGGTCAAGAAAACAGTCATAACAGCAACCCAAAAGTTGAAGGAGAAAGTTGATTTGTCAAGGAAGGATGTACAATTTGTAGTAGGGGACTATGTCATGGTCCACCTTAACAAATCTAGATTGCAAAAGGGAATGTCAACCAAAATCCAGATGAAAAGAGTGGGATCATGCAAGGTGTTAGCCAAGTATGGAAAGAATGCTTACAAGGTGGAATTACCAGCAGACCTAGGCATATCTCCAGTGTTTAATGTGGCTGATCTAATCAAGTATAAGGGGACAGTCACTAACATGGATCAGAATAGTAGGGAGATATTCAAGGATGTCAGCAACATGACACTACCAACTCCAGACAAGCTACAAGCAGAGAATATCTTGGAGTCAAGAGTGAAGAAGGCTACAAGGCACAAGGTGCACATGGAGCATCTTGTCAAATGGAAGAACAAGCCTGAATCAGAAGCTACTTGGGTGGATGAAGATGAGTTCAAGAATAAAGGAATTGATATGTCTCTGATCTCTCCTAAAATTCCTTAGTTGTTTGAGCTGAGAGGGGGAGAATGGTGCAGGAGCACCTGGGAAACATTAGGTTTTCCTGAAGTCTAGAAGGAAGTTCAAATTTTGTTGTGTTATCATAAGGTCATTTTGACCATTGTGTTGGGTGTTTTGGGATGTTTTTGACCTTTTGGAAAGAAGTTGACAAGTGTTAAATAGTCTTACAACATTATTGTGCTAAGTTGTCAAAAGTTGGCAAGGGGTTGGAAAACATAGTGTGTTTTATAACACTTACCATTAGGTCATCCTAAGGCTCAACCCAAGCAGCTCAAATGTTTTGAAGGCCTATTTAAGGCATGCCTCGACCATGGAATAGGGTTCGAGGCATTATTGTTGAAGTGCCATTTTTAGAAGTTGAGGGAACAACGTTCCATAAGATAGTTGTTCTGAGTTTTGTTAACATATTAAGCTTTAATGGAGTAAATTTACTGTTATTGTGTTTGTAGAATGTAGTGTGGAAATTGTGAAAGCTTAGTGCATCAATATTTTTGTCTTGTAAATCATTTTCATCTTTTATCTGTACATAGTTTGATTACTGTCTTTTTCTAGCCTATACCAGACAATTTTGAAAGAATGGAGCTCTAGAGCACTTTCCCACCATACAAATCGTACAACCCTTTGGGATTAGTGTCTAGGCTCCATTAGTGTAAATATGGTATCTTGTAGGGTTTGTGGCAGTGCAGGAGTTGTAGGTAATGTCTTGCCCTAGGCGAGCTAGGCAGGGTCTGGTTAGGGCAGACTTGGAGTAAAAGCCTTATAACTTGTAGGGGAATTAAGATATTCGAGAAATTATTTCTTGTGAATTTTCTTGAGAGTATTAGCTATTCTTGGAGGTCAGGAGGAGGTTCTAACAAGTCATTTGGAGGGAGAACTCTTTGACAGTCTGAAATCAGCCTGTGAAAGCTAGGAAACCCTAGGTTTTTAACCATTTTTGTGTTTGGAGTAGTGTACAGGCAGTGCTGTTCTAAAACCATGAAAATATTCAAGGTGAGGACATGAGAACCACCATTACCAAGAAAAGAACCTAGGTCTTTTGGTGGGTTTATAAAGAAAAATCATTTTACCTCTGTTTAGAGACCTAATTGGGGGCTCAAGGCTTGTAGCCTTTCCTAACCCTAGGAGAAGGATTGTGGAAGTGATGGTAAATGGGAGTCTTGAGAAGGTATAAGAACCCTTGATAGAGTCCCCTAAAGCTATTTAAATGTGTTACGCCTTTGCAAGTTATCAAGTTGAATGTGGAGAGAATTTGGTCTTTAAGGAAGAGTAAGGGCCAATGGAGATTATATGGCAAAGCACCAAGGTTGGCTTGGTAGAAGGGAAGCTTGTTGATGGAAGAGGGGTTGGGCAGACAAACCAGGGGCACCTAGTCATGAGTAGGGACCTATAGGTTAGATTGGGGAAGCAAAACACCAAGGAGGTCTTGCAAGGAAAGGCCTAGAGCAAGAATCTGTGATTGATTCCTCCAACCCCACTCCCTATCAGCTGGCCTATGCCCATTGACTCCATGAAGCAAGCAAGCATCCCTTGTTAATGGTCCTGTCTCTTCAATGTTCTTTTATGCCTTTTCCCAAATGTAACTAAGTTAACGATGGATCCTCCATACTTTTCTGAAGGATGATCCTTTACTGACATCAAATCGTAGCCCTTCATGTCTGACCCAAAGGCCCGAGTCTCTTTTAGGCGTCTTGATTTTGTTATTTCCACTGGAGATCCTTTTATTCCAACTGATTATCATCCTCCATTTTGAACTTTAAATGCTACATGATGATGGGATCAACCCTCATTTGATCATCATTGTTACATCCATTTCGTCAAGAGGCCTCTATCTATCATGATCTCTTGGTCATTGATGAATATGCAAACACATAGTCTGAAATCACACCAAAGTTGTAAGGTCTGTGTTTGTAGGCATGGGAGGTGGTGCTGCCATTTATGGAGACAGAACGCGGGGGGTGATGTTTAAAAAATACTGTTATGCAACGACCAAGTGGGATGCAGGCTCCACATGGAAGACATCTGCGGAGTGGGATGAGGGAGGAGGAAGGTGGAACTCTGTGGTGATGATGCCGCTAAGGTATCATCTGAATGCTAGTTGAAGTCCGTGTTATAGCTCCCACCTAGGTAGCTTTCATCAAAGACAAATCTCATGTTGCACTTGCACTTCATATCCACATTCGATCCTATTACCATCAATTCAAGAATAATGGGCACCCACTTTACAATCTCCTTAATGCCCACGTTAGGATTTCATTAAAGATTGGGCTAGCTCCATCTTTGAATAGTAATGTTGCCATCGTATATATATCAACTCGGACTGCTATGTACCATCAAGCATTATCATTATTATGATCATCATTTTATCATGAGCGCATAGAAATATGCAATGCGGGCATCACAAAGACCATCACTATGCGAAGAAATAGTGTAGGTTGTCCGCATGGAGATGAATAATACGAAGGCCTGAGTTATCTATTCCACAAGTAGCGGCAGTGAGTGAACGACCATTTGCGCCCTAGTGCCTGCACAGACTACATGCATACTTGCATCAACATAAAATAGTTTGGTGACCTGAAGAAACCCCTCTTAAGATGTGAACACTCTTACTCATAAATTCTCCTGAAGGCAGCTTATATCACTTATGCCTATGAAAAGATGAAACCTCGTGGGGGAGAGTCGCGAGCATGCAACGAGATGGCACTTCAGATATAACGACATGATAGGAGAGGAAACTCACAAAACGGGTCCCACATGGGTGACCTCCGCGTGCCTTTTTAGTAAGACTTGCTCGCATTGTGTAGAGCTAAAAAGAACTCGAGCTACTAAAATCATCATCTAGGGGCTTGGAATTCATGAAAATGACCGTGGGGTTTAAAGCAATGTGTGTGGATGATGCTGGAATGCTGCATACTAGTACCGTTATGAAACAATGTAATGAAGGATGACTCCAACCATGGAGAAACCCATGAGAGAATGCTAGTGCTGGTGGGTTGTGGGTCCGCGAAGTAGGAAGGCAGTGAAGCTTCATCATTATGAGACGATGTTGAGGTGACATTCTATCACAAGCGGAGGCTCATGAGGGCGTACCTTCTGGTGAGATTTGACTTAAGAGTTCACCCACAACCTTAAGGTTTCTTTTTTGGGAAAATGCATATGCGGGGTCCACAAGGTGGGGCGGTGTGAGAGCTTAGTCATTAGTCAATGATTTTCGAGTGAAGGAAAGCCACACACAAAGACCCATGAACATTTTGGACTTGGGAAACTTTGAAGTGTGTTGGGATCGCTACAGTAATGGTGAATGGGGATGTAGATACTATTAATGGAGTCTGTCGCATGGGCGAAAGTCGAGGGTTGGCTACTGCTTAGTAGCAGAACAGGAACGAAGACCCACCTAAGGTGACCTACAACTGCGGGTTTGCGATGCTCGATGGATGCATCGACGAAAGTGAAATTGAGGCTCGCTACACAGGGAGATGATGGGGCTTGGCTGTGGATGAGCGATAGGATGAAATGGCAAACGATAAGAGGAGGCCCGCGAATGCGGGCCCACGAGGCCCAACAGACACTGGGGTGATAAACCAAGGGAAACCCGTAGGGCCCAACCCACAAAAGAAAATGACTTAGTGAAATTTAGGTAGGTGAACTCAGCCAATGGGAAATTTATTGTTTTAAGGTTCGTGACTGAAAAAATATCAAGAGCAAGGGTGTGCAAAGTGAGGTTGGAAGCAAAACAACCTGCCATGCACAAAAATGAGGGGGTTCTTGCCTTTGGTGGGGCATGTGTGCAAAACATGTACAACAAATGGTGAATCACTGGGGAAATGATCCAAAGCATTTCAATGACAAACTGGAATCATGAACCCAAAATCTCTAGTTTCAATCTTTACACCAGGGCAAACAAAATGAACACTCAACCAAAGGATCAAAACCAGTAGCCAACCCAACCTTCAGTATGTTGAAAATCCAAGTGTGTGTAATTACATTAATTCCCATCCTTAAGTTGCTATGTGAACCTAAGCTCCATCAAGTTAAGCTATGTAGTTTATTCTAACTCCAAAATACTCCTGGACATTGCCTCACTGCCAGTCAACCATCCATAGCCCTGACGAGGTTATTGCTGTGATTCTTTCGAACATTGCTCTACTGCCAGCCAGGTGTCCATAGCCTTGATAGAGTTGCTCGGATCCCCCTGAAAAAGATGAATTCTTTTCTTTTGATTTTCAATGTCCTTTTTCTTTCTTTACTTTTTATTTTCTCTTTTGAATTATTTTCATTTCAACTTGCAAGCAGTGAAGGTTGTATTTAGGGCAAAGAATCATAGTGGCACTGAAGCAAAATTTTAGATTTTTCACTTAATTGGACTTCCTAAAAGGACCTACAATGACTGTCAGATTCTTAAAGTGTGGATGAGATATAAGATTTCATAATACCTCAGGAAAAGATGAGACCAATGGCTTATCCACTTTGAATAAAACATCTAGGTCACTTGACACTAATAGAAGACCCTCGCCATCTACTCTAAAAACTTGATTGAAGTTTATCGCATAAATACTTGGAACAATCCTAGGCAATAAAAATAGGTTGTTGTGCAGAAAAACATACCTAATAGAAGACAAGGGGACCCCAAGAAAAGCAACAAAGTGGAAGCAAATGAAAAGCAAACACTTACACTAACCAAAGTGGGAATGCGAAAGAAAACAAAAAGGAAACTACTCTAAGGAAAACTAACCTACAACAAACCAACTAACCTATTGAAAGTAGGAAAGTGAAACTATATACACGAGACCTATACTACTCAAAATATACTATGTACAAAGATATTTACAAAACACTATGTTCAGGCAAGGAAAACTAGCATTTACACCCATTGGATTTTGTAATGCATGCACAAGAAGAAGGGGAATCGTTAAAGTTTTAAGCAATGCAAACTCATCCTTATGTTCAGAAAAATGAAGTTCAACGTTGCAGCACTCAAATTCAATCACATATTCAAGAAAAATCAACAATTGATGTGATTCATTAAACCCATGGTCAATCCATAAGCAAGTCAATCTCCCATAATAAAAATGATACACGTAGTTGTAAGTATTCATAGGAGTAAGGAAAGATAGAATATGGATGGCGTCTTGTGAAGGTGGCAACGTTTGATAGTCGAGAGTGAGCACTGCATCATTGATCATTGCATTAGCAACCTCGAGTGGACACAAAGGATGGTGAAACATCCCTAATCTTGGAATTTCATAAGGTTGGGAGAATGAGACAACAAACACATCCTCAAGCTACCAGTGGGACCCACTGCAACTGTCAATTGTTCCTCGAGGAGATAGACTCCATCTCATTGATCTTCCAAACTCCATGGCTCTACCTGATTGCTATCTTCAAAAGGCAACATGCTATCCCATCTATTTTCCCTGGTGTTGATCTCCATTTTATGATTATCCATGTCATAAAAACATGACATGGACAAATTTGTCCTGTTGTAGCACTCATAGTGTGTGGGAGGATCAGTGATGCTCAAGGTGAAAGGACCTCTAGTTGCACCTTGTAATTGGCAGGGCACATCATCTTCACGGGTAGCCACCAAGATATCCTCATATTTGGTCCTCTTCCTTTTGCAAATCATGTGGCTCACCTGGAGGCTTAGTCATTTCCTCTTATTCATCATCACTGTAGATGGAGAAGAAGTTCCTCTCCCAATCTAGAGGCTCTGATATTTCATCGTCTGGAGGTTCAGGTGATATGTCCTCATCACTACCTTCCTCTGAAATGCACTCTTCCTTAGTGTTGGTATACTTGTGGAGTATAGCTCCCAATGGAAAGAAGTCATCAATGGATGGTACCTCATCAAGGTGGCCAAGATTTTCTATGTGGTTTCCATCCAAGGATTTCCCATAAATCCTATCATCCATCATGTATAGATGTTCTACAAGAGGGGAGGGTTGTTGATGATCGTTAGGAAGCCCTGCCATTTGATCTGCTTCATCATCAGGAAGTTGGGGAACTTGTTGTTATTCTTTTTTTGCTTTCCCAACTGCTTCTTGAAGGTTGCTCTCAGTGAAGTCATTATTTGGTTCTGAATCTTGGGCCTCTAGTTTAGTCTTTGAAGCAATTGGAGGAAGTGGTGCACTTGGTTGTTCCATTTGTTCCTTAACTTGCTTGATAGCCTCTTGACATAGCTCGCATGAAAACTCCGAATGTGGAAAATCATTGAGCCTACACCAACCTAGCAGTAGCAACACCTCTAAATCCACTTGGAATCTTAGCTCTGACCAATCTCTTGTGAGTCTTGACACTAGTTCATCATATCTTTCCACCATTGGATCTTTGCCATTACTTAGGAAGGAAGTTTGATAGTAAACAATCGTGGCTTGTGGTTGTTCCCACTCCTCAAAATCGTCATTTTTAGATTCTTGATCATGTTCATTCATGAAGGATAGGTCCTCTAGTCTTATTTCACTTATTCTTTCATCATCATTTTATGCTACCCCAAGGCTTTCAACCTCTTCTTCTTTCTGATCCTCGACATCTAGCTATCCCAACATGCACTATTGCAGACTTTGCTAATTCATCTTCAATTTCCAATGGTTCCTCTTCTTGAGTGGGAAATTTCTCTTTTCCCATGGAAAAAAGGATTTCTAATTCCATTCTAAGTTAACTTTCACCAAATCTCTTTGTTGTCCCAAGGAATTCAACTCCTTCCTCTTGATTTTCAGCCTTCGTGTTTGTTGTCCTAGCACCTACTATCGTGGAGCTCCTTGGTTCAACTTCAATATGTTGTCCTCCAGATGTTGAAAGATCTCCTTCCTCATGGGATGACTCCTCTTCATTAAGATTTGGCTACTCTAACTTGTTCAAACTACTTCTAGCTTGGGAAATGATGTTTGCACATGAAGGGCAAGTAGATTTAGAATGTGGTGCATTATGGAATCTGACATCAAGATTTCTTCTAAGTTATGTCCATCCTTGCTACCCAAGTGTTCTTGGATTAGCTCCTTGAAGGCCTTAGTTTCCATGTGAACCAATTCTTGTTCTAGGTTTGGTGGAGCCAAGGGTCGGTATATTTCCCAAAAGGGAATTTCTCCCTTCAAGACCATTTCAATTCTGCCCAAGAATGTCAAACATTCCAGTTCTTTGTGTCTACGAGTGCCATGGATCTTGCATTTTTCTGCCAATGCAAAGTGCTCCAATGGCTTCTTCAATCTCCTATTCAGATCTTCATGCAGCTGAGTGATGTTAATTCGAAGTTGCTGCTCCATCTTTGCTCAAATGCTACCTTGTCTTCAAATTTCTAATTTTTTAAAATTCCAGCATATGATGAGATCTTCCCATCTCAAATTTTTACTTGAATGTGCTTTCAACTTCCAACTTTCAGCTTTGCAACCTTGAGCTCAGCTATGCCCTCCTTCTAGCGCCAGTTCTATTGATGGGTGTTTTTGCACCTTCTCAACATAGGCAATACACAAGTATGTTGCCTCTCTTGAAAGGTGTAAATCTGCAAACAAGTTCTAGATTACTACCCCAAGGTCTCTCGGGTGTCAGGTCATGAAATTTTTTGGAATAGTTCAATTGGTTGATGTGATTTGTTGGTAATCACAGGGTGGGATTTTTGGTTTACAAAGCATGGGAATTTGGGTTTGCCAATGGAATTTCAAGGTGTTGGAAATGACTGAAGAGTGACTTTCCACTCAAAACAACAAG
This sequence comes from Sequoia sempervirens, assembly GCA_007258455.2. Classification (NCBI taxonomy): domain Eukaryota; kingdom Viridiplantae; phylum Streptophyta; class Pinopsida; order Cupressales; family Cupressaceae; genus Sequoia; species Sequoia sempervirens. Next base: position 200,537,451 of record VDFB02193867.1, read on the forward strand.
TTTACAAAGCATGGGAAGTTGGGTCTGCAAATGGAATTTCAAGGTGCTGGAAATGATTGAACAATGGGTTTCCACTCAAAACAACAAGCTATAACTCACCATGTTCATCAAATTTGGAATTGTTGTGATGCTTTGAATCCTACTCTAACCAAGGACTAAAATAAATAACAAAAGAGGGAAGGGTTGAGAAAGTTGTTCTAAATCTAAGCTATGAAGAAGGGTTGAGAAAGTTTTTCTAAATCTAAGCTATGAATGAGTAGTAACATTGGAGGCTACTACAATAGAAAAACTTCCTAAACTAGGTTTTGCTTAACCAAGAGAAGCCTCTAGCTACACAAAACCAGTGCAATCTTCTAAGGAATACAAATTTTTAGATTATACATGCACTTCATGAACATACAATTGAACTAAGTTGTAGCAATGAAATAAGGAAGCCCAGACTAACTTTACACAACAAGTTATCATCAACAAGTGCCAAAATTATGGGCTGGAAAATCATCAAATACCATAACAACAAACACCATTATCATAGCCATTCAAGAAACTAACAACTAAGTCTAACATGGAAGTTGAACCATGCATGCATAATGAACAAACTCAAAAGAAACACCCATAAAATCATGCAATGCTTCTCTCTATTGCTACAAAATTCCCTTTACACCAGTACTCCAACACTTACAAATAAGGGGCAAGCCCCTATTTATAGTTTTCCAAAGCCCAAATGAATGTCTAGGATTGATTTACAATGTATGGCCAAGATTCATTACAAGTTAGGGTTTCACCTACCCTTATATATGGAAATTTAAAATATAGTTTTGTCCTTTTCTATATTATGTCATCTAGTGACCCAGGTGTTGTAGCAATTTTGTCCTCTAGCTATTTTCTGTGTTGTGGCACAAAGCTACCTAGGTTTCCCTCTGTTTGATGTGTTCACAAAGTTTCTTCATTTGATTAAGTGAACCTTCCTACGGATTTGTATTGCTGAAGAGTAGACATGTAGCTCCTGATCCTACAGGACAACTCCTGACGAATCATGATTGTTTGGTAAAAGATAAAACATCCACCCTACCTTGTTTCTGATTTTGGTAGACAACCTTCTGACTTCTTTGCCTCAATCTCCTTTAGCAGGCAGTCATTTGTTTGTGAGTCCTCATTGTTTAAGTGTGTATGATTTGGAGCATTTCTCTTTGGATATGGTTCTCGATGTATTTTATGCAAAATCACTTTTCCAATTACATCTTCTTTTTCCTGAAGAGTTCCTCCATCCTCCTATTTGACAACACCTCTTGATGAAATAGATGCTTGATCTACACGTGATCCTGCACACACTATAACACTTGTTAGATCACAAATATTGATTAACACTTAAGGTACAGAGACACAACTATAAGACCCTTGAACTTAAAAGATGCTCATCATAAACCTTTGAAATAGTCCAAGTATTCAACATATGCGGTTGTTAATGTAAGGAAACCTGTTAGGGACATTAATGTGAAGGGCCTACATTAGAGTGTCATTCTTATGTCTCTAAGAACTACAACCCCCACCAATTTCCTACCTACCATCAAGCTAGATCTTCACCATCACCCCTGAGAGCCACAAATTCTTCATTAATACTCATTTCATGGGTTGGGTACGAACCTATATTTAATGTGTGTTGCTCAGTGGAGGAGTGTGAATCAATAAGTGTCTTAGACAACATGCTTGTTGATACGCTAATGTCACCCAAGTGCACCACTATGGGATATAGAAGGGCGTCATCCAATTAGTGAATCATGCGGAGTCTGCACGGTCAAAGCCCATCGACAAAAGATACTAGGTGTAATGCCTCAAAACGGAGGCTGAGGAATTTATGGTGTCTTCCCACTCATTTGCTGCTGAGTATGACCTAACTCCTGTCACCTTGGTGCACATAATCTGTGGCCTCCTCCCTTTTGTATTATCATATTAAATCTTTTGGAAGCTCATTTGAACATTCATTAGAACACCAGTGAAATATGTTGGTGATGGGGGCCAAGAGGAAATGGAATTTGTAGTCTTGTTTTGGAATTTTTGATTAATAATTACTCCTATCAATCATTTTGAGGGTGTCTCCCTCACTGGCCCTACTGCATTTGAATGAATCCTCAGCACGTTATTACATAGAGTTTGTTATGTCCGTCATATGATTGGAACAAGAGTACAAGTCCATAGGTAGTGGGATGAGTCATATAGTAATAGCCTGATTGATGATCATAACATGGAGAAGCACAAAAGCATGTGTCACAGGGAGCATGACTCAGGATTCTTTGCAAGACTGCCACTGGGTGACATCGTATGGGAGAGACCATGTGGTGAGTCATAGTTAGTTTGTCGCTTAAGAACATGGTCTGGGAATGGCTAAGTGAGTGATGACACCTGCCTAGTAGAGACCCATAGAGAGAGATGTTTCCTTGAAGCAGCAACAACATATTCTTGTAGGTCTGCGTAATTGCACCCAAATACCAATACTATTTGCGTAATTTATGAGAGATCAGTCATAGCTTTATGAAATTTTATGATAATAATTCGACCTCCATCATTCTCCTTTTGACACCTTTTTCTAAGGATTCAATATACAAAAGAAGCAGTGCCATACCACATTGTTGTGCTTATTAAATTCACGTCCATGCTACCGCAATGATTCAAACCAGTCCCACACAACATACCCTCAAAGTACACAATTGATTGGATTACTTCATAGATGGAACCGAGGGGAAAATATGAATGATTAACATAGAGCCCTTCGAAAAAGAAATTATTTAAAGGAGAGAATGGCATGTTTGTAATGGCAAGTGGGTGCATGATGATTAAAAGCCAACTCCATGATGTAGGGGCATCCAAAAGTCTTCAGAAAGTTGAGGTAGTTGACAGTGAAGTTGCAAAGTTGTAGAGTACCAGATAATTGAATTCAATTGTTAGAGGTTGTGGATTAAAGGGTTTGTTGTTGATGGTGTCTAGTATTTCCATGTTAAGTTTCAAAGATCTGCATGAAGGATCGATTGAGTTATGAAGATCTGTGTGCTGATAGTTGTTCAGTTATTCCAGTTGGTGTTCCGAAGGGAAGTTGATGCAATTCCAATACATGGAGTTGTTGCAGACATTTCTATGGTGATTCATGTGGCTCATGGATGTTTCCAGATCCTATGTTGTTGGTCCACATTGATCTGTGTGCCCGTGATTGGTGATTTTCTTTTGTTGGGTCTTGTTTACCTTGTTCTTGGCCGACAGGGTGTCGTGGTGTGTTGTGGATCTTCGGGGAGTGATCTAGAAGGTGTTTGTGTAATTGAGGATGTTGTTTTGGGTCTTGGATTTGTTGTGGCTGACCTAGGATGATTCCATTGTAAGTTGTTATTGTTTGGGGGCCAACCTATCCGAGTTGGAACATTATATTTCTATTGTTGTAATTGGGTCGACATGTTGAGGGTTTGATGATTCGCGGATGATATAAATAAAGGAGAAATGATTGTTACAAGGCATGAGAAGAAGATAGATTGAAAAGGTGCTCGATGGTGTAAAGAATGAAGCACGATGATGAAGTCTTCTGATCTGGAAGGATCTTAGAGCAGAGAGTGTGTGGACCAGGAAAAGAAGCTGATGAAAGTTGTTATATGAATTATTTGTAATCCCTGGGTTGTGGCCTGAATCTTGTAAGCCTATGAGGCATATGTAATGTGTTTTGAGATGATAATATAGTGTGGATTATCTTTGAAGGCTGGGTTTTTCCCTGTTAGGGTTTTCCCAGGATAAATCTTGTGTCTGGTGCTCATGAATGTCTTTTATCTTTTTGTGGGTTAACTGTTAAATTCTATTGCAAATTTGTGTGATCAAGAAGTTAGTGTGTTAGGCTGGAAGGATGGACAATCCTTAATTGGATCCTCCTACCTTGGCTGCATCACTCCAACATCCCTCCCTTCATAATCCTATTTGTATACAAATTATAGGTCTGATTTTGCTTGAATACAACGATACTGCTGCCTTGTTGCACCTCTTTCTTAACTACGGGTTGATCATGATACTCATCCCATGGCAAAGAAACCGATGCTGCCAAGAGGGAGCCTACTACATTCATTTTTGTGATTTTAAAGATAATTCACACTCCCAGCATACTGTTGGCACACAACCATTCATTTACAGATAGATTTATTTGTTTACACCATTGATCATAATTACTTCTCCAGTATTACCAACAAACCCTATTATGCATGTTATTAATGTTGCTGCAACATAGGAGCACCCTCTTCCAACCATTCCTCAATAGAGAAGGTAGATTTGATATGTAGCTTACGGTTCCTTGAGGGCCGCCTTGGAAACGATAGTGGGAATGAGGTGCAAGGTCCTCACATAGTGACTCATATACTGTCCTTCACATCAAACAAGCTCTTGGTATTCATCTTCCTTGGCTTGGATCGAAGATAGAAGGCATGAGTTTAAATAACCATAAAATCATAGGAGCCTGGTTCGAACAACTGATGTGGAGCAGCAACACTTGTGGGAATACTTGGTGTGATAGCCATACAAGTAATCCTTTGAGAAGCGGCAAAGGGATGACCGATGCCCGTAACAAAGGAGTCCACCATTGCTGAGCACATCATTATGCTGCTAGCTGAGATGTGAGGAATTCATTACTTGAACAACGAAATAAGTTGCAAAATCCACAGAGGAAACTTCCGCAAGGCTAAGCATGTGGGAAAAAGCTCACAGGAAGCCATAGTTAAAGTTCTTTGAACAAATGGTGAAGTGTGCACGTAGTCCCACCTCTCGATGCCTGCATCACAAACTCCTATGACAAGCAATCATAATAAACATCTTCACACCCCACCCTCGACTCTATTTTGTGCTCTTTACATTCTTCCAACCTTGCTGATGCCATATTGTCCATTCTTTGTATTAATTAATTGCAGTCTTTGTGATTTTTATTTACCTATGCAACCCCTTCGGAGTAAATTCTCGATGCACTATTCTTGGTAATTTTGTAGCTTGATACCTCTTTAGTTCATTTAACAATATTTTGTGGGATTTCGATCTCTCAAATAACGGATTTGAATTTCTTTTGAATGCAATAGACCAAAGGTAAGCCAAGCATGTGAACTTAATAAGGAAATCACTGGATCACAGCCCCACGTGCTTATGATAGAGGTGCTAAATTTAGTAAGCCTGATCCTTTGCAAGCTGCCCCTTGTCCTTAGTTCGATTGATGTAATTGAATGTCACCCTGCAGCCCGTGGGTCCTTAAGGACTTTAAGAGATGGTGGTTTGCAAAGGGCGAAATGCGAACAACCAACACAAGAAGGCTGTTGTGGGAAGAGCGTGTGGAGATGCTGCTAGTGAAATCCATAAGGAGAAGGCATCACCCGATCGGAAGCCCGCATGAAGTCTCCCTTTTTTTCAACGTCGACTGAGGAGGTGATGGTCTCGTCTCCAAAAGTGCATGCAGAAAAATGAATGCGGGTGGCCAAAATTGTAACATTGTGCAGAGGGAAGGGTGCAGGTGTTAGCCTATGAGAGGATGTCATAGAGAAGCCATTATGAGAATGGCGAAGAAACGACAGCCAACGGTGATGCGGAACCCACAAGCCCAAATGACCACCCACGATCATATCACCTCGCCCACTGAATGTCCCCCTCTTTAACTGAGTGATTGTTTCAAATTTAGCAAGATCCACTACGAAACTCCAAACATCTCCCCCGTGCTACTCAATGCAAATGTGTAGAGGCTCACAAACATGCCCCTAGCCCACAGATCCTTAATGCGTTGGTACAATTAGCTCTACATAGGCCAAGCCTCCAAAATATGATATGTTGGAACTGCTTTAAAATTTGCACTCTAAGACAAGAACATAGAGGCACTCAACTTTTGTAATCTGCTTTCATACAAACTTCTTTGTTGGTGATAACCTTTGTGCCACTAATGTATAAAACAAACTCCCTCAATGCTATTTCGGTAGCATCACCCAACTGTTTTGTAAGTTTCCCCATCTTCCTCATCGATGGTGCTTGCTTAAGGGGAAGAGACAAATAGCCTTATTTAAATGTTCTAATGATCTCATATTAATCAGCCCCGTCATCCCTTAAGCAACCGTTACATGCCTACCAAATCAACATGCTAATATGATGGCCTGGACTGCGCCCATTGACTCCATGAAGCAAGAAAGAATCCCTTGTTAATGGTGTTGTCTCTTCGATGTTATTTTATGGCCTATCCTGAATGTAACTAAGCTAACAATGGCACCTCCATACTTTTCCGAAGGACGATCCTTTACTGACATCAAATCAAGGCCCTTTATGACTGACCCAAAGACCCAAGTCTCTTTTAGGTGTCTTGAGTTTGTTATTGCCATTGGAGATCCTTTCATTCCCACTGATTATCAGCCTCCATTTTGAACTTTAAATGTCATATGATGATGGGATCGGACCTCATTCGATCATCGTTGTTATGTCCATTTCATCAAGAGGCCTCTGTCTTTCATGATCATGTGGTTACTGGTGAATATGTGAACACGCAGTTTAAAATCACATCAAAGCTATAAGGTCTGTGTTTGTGAGCATGAGAGGTGGCGTTGCCGTTTGTGGAGACAAAACATGGGGGTGATGTTTTACAAACGTTGTTATGCAATGACCAAGTGGGATGTGGGCTCCACATGGAATACATCCACAGAGCGAGCTGTGGGAGGAGGAAGGTGGAACTCTGTGGTGATGACACCGCTAAGGTATCAGTTGAATGCTAGCGGAAGTCTGCATTATGGCTCCCACTTGGGTAACTATCATCAAAGGCAAATCTCATGCTGCACTTGTACTTCATATCCACATTCGATCCTATTACCATGAATTCAAGAGTAATGAGCACCCCCTTTACAATCTCCTTAATTCCCACGTTAAGTTTCATTAAAGATCGTACTAGCTCCATCTTTGAATAGTAACATCTCCATTGTATATATATCAACTCAGAGTGCTATGTACCATCAAGAATTATCATTATTATGATCATCATTTTACCATGAGTGCATAGAAATATGCAATGCAAGCATTGCACAGACCAACTCTGAGTAGAGAAATAGCATAGGTTATCCGTGCAGAGATGAATAATACGAACTCCACAATGCGGAGTTTTGAGTTAGCTATTCTGCAAGTAGCGACAGTGAGGGAACGACCATCCGCACCGTGGCACCCGCACAAACTACAAGCATACTTGCGTCAAAATAAAATAGTTTGGTGACCCAAAGGCACCCCTCTTAAGATGTGAACACTCTTACGCATAAATTATCCTAAAGGAAACTCATATCACTTATTTCTATGAAAAGATGAAACCTCGTGGGGGAGAGCCGTGGACACACAATGGGATGACACTTCAAAAATAATGACATGATAGGAGCAGAAACTTGCAAAGTGGGTCTCACATGGGTGACCTCCGTATGCCTTTTTAGTAAGACTTGTTCACATTGTGTGGAGCTAAAAAGAACTTAGGCTACTAAAATCATCATCTAGGGGCTTGGCATTCATGAAAATGATCATGGGGTTTAAAGCAATGTGGGTGGATGATGTAGGAATGTTGCATATGAGTATCATTATGAAATGGTGTAATGAAGGATGGCTCCAACCATGGAGAAAACCACAAGAGAATGACAACGATGGTGGGTTGCAGGTCCACAAAGTGGGAAGGTAGTGAAGCTTTGCCATTATGAGATGACGTTGAGGTGACGGTCTCTCACAAGCGGAGGCCTGTGAGGGCGGACGCACTGGCGAGCTTTGACTTAAGAGTTCACCTACAACCTTAAGATTTCATTTTGGGGAAAAGGCATATGCGGGGTCCACATAGTGGGGTAGCATGAGAGCTTACCCATTAGTCAACAACTATCGAGTGAAGGCAAGCTGCACACAAATACCCGCAAAGATTTTGGACTTTGGCAACTTTGAAGTGTGTCGGGCCCACTACAATAATAGCAAACGGGGATGGAGATACCATCAGCAAATTTTTTCGCATGGGCGGAAGTCAAGGGTTGGCCGCTACTTAGTAGTGAAATGGGAACAAAGACCTGTCTGAGTTGATTCACAATTGTGGGTTTGCGATGCCTAATGGATGCATCAGTGAAAGCGAACGCAGGGCCCGCTATGTCAGTGGACGCTGGTGCTTGGCTATGGATGAGTGGTGAGATGAAGTTTTGAACTAAAAGAGGAGGCCCGACAGATGAGGGGGTGATAAACCAAGGGAAACTTGCAGGGCCCAGCCTGCAAAAGAAAATTACTTAGTGAAATTTACGTTGGCGAACTCGGCCAATGGGAAATTATTTGTTTTAAGGCTCGTGACTGACTTAAGCTTAAGAGTAAGGGTGCACAAAGTGATGTGGGAAGCAAAAAAAATTTCCATGTGCAAAAATGAGGGAGTCCCTACCTTCGGCGGGGCATGTGTGCAAAACATGCACAACAACTTCTTGGGTAGACTGGACTGGACTAGAACAAGGTTCGATTTTTCATCACCCAAGATCACCGAAATGTGCAAGGGGAGTTGATACATCAAAAAATTTCTCCCAAGCACAACAAACAAGGTCAATTGACCCTTTAATTAAGCTATGTGTTCCTAAAGTAGTAAGAAAAATAACAGACAAAGCTAACTAATGGGTCTTCAATCGATCGTCCTGTAGAAAATAGATTAGTAATTTTAACCACCGGTCTTCATCAAATGTGGGACAATGCTACACAAACTGCTAGTAAAATACCACAGTCATCAAAAAATAAGTCAGCTGGTTAGTACCTGAAACTGAAATCAAATTATAACTTCAGGATAATAACTAATTCACCTCTATTTGAGGCAAGTTCTCCTGTGCTTGTAGGTCAGGATCACCTTTTTGGAGGTATGGGCAAAGTTGTAGTCGCCTGTTCAAGTGGATGGGTGTATTCAATTTCACCTTTGTAACTACTTCGAACTCGCCCCTATAATTAGCATAGTCGCCCTTTCCTGGTGGTTCTCTGTGTACCCGCCTCTGTGTCGAGTGAACTTTCCTGTAGCTTCAAGTCCGCCCTTCTCTCTGAAGGGAAATATCATGTTCGCCTGTGTTCAATGCAAGTTTTCTCTTGATATCAAAAATTTTTCCCCTTGGGGGTTGATTCGCCCCTATGTGTAAAATCCAAACCTACAAAATTTGAAACAACAAACAGTAAAATAAGACCGTAAAGTGGGTCCCACTAGGCATGCCAGAAATGTGTGTGAGTGAATTTTCCTACCCTAAGATGCAAAAACTAAACTAATGAAACTAAGGAAAAACACTAAGAAACACTCAATATTAGGCCTAAGATTAACTCAAACAAAACACAAGAAAATGGAACTCTTTTTACCTTGTTTGAATTGATGATTTGGTTGGCCCTTGTTGATGCTTGAATGTGTGCTCCTTTCTTGGAAAAATAACTTAAAATGATACTCTAAATGAAGCTAAGATGGTAATGGATGCAATGGATATTGTGGGTATTGTGAAGGATGCAATATGAGAGCTCTACAGTGTTGCAACAATGGAGGTTGAATGGCTTGAGTGCATGGATGTTTGATTGATTGCTAGAATGGATTGATGCAAATGAGGGAAATTCCACAATTTTTAGGAGAAATGCCTCTAAAAAATGGAGGGCTAGGATCAAGCCAAGATGGAAGATCAAGGGTTGGAGTGAGTTGAGAACTCACAAGCCCTCACATTTTGACATATGGCAGGTGATATGGAAAGAGGAGATGATATGGACATGACATGGAAGTACTAAATAGTACCTTGGGATTTGGACAAGATCTCCTCATGAAGGAGGTCCTTTTCCACATGTGGGTGAGAGGACATGTGAGGAATTACAAATTCCCCAAAAATCCACATGGGGATGGGAGAAGGAATTTAAAATTCCTTAAAATGCATTGAAGAAATAAATGTGAATTAAAAATTCACATAGGGAAGGGGTTGCCTTCTCCAAAATGAGAAATTATTTAATGTAGTTGACTTAGGACACATGCCATAAATGACATGGAGATTAGGTTGTGCAAATGCATGATTAGACGAATTAATGATAGATTAGAGGCAAGTGGGAGATTATGGAGGATGTGACCCTAATGATGATTAGGGGTGTACACATCCTAATCACAAATTAATTAAATTAACCTGGATTAGAGAGGATTATGGAGGATGTGACATTTGGAGAGAGAAGAATTTGAATTAAAAATTGATTTAATTCATAAAGGCCAAAGTGACTAAATTAAATAAATTGGGGTATTTATTTAATTTAGAGAGGAAAGGGAAGTAAGGTATTTAATTGATTTATTAAATACCTTAGGGACATTATGCTTTAGGGTAATATTAATCAAATAATAAATTATTTAATTAATGCGGATGAGGGATGTGGGATAGAGGAATAGAAAGGGGTGAATTTGACCATATGGGGGTGGTCAAATTCAGGTGTCTACAGAAACCTATAAGAGATGCTCACTCAATCCAACCCAAACTATCCAACCTTAAACAACTATACACATGTGCTTTTTTTTATACACTTAAGCTTGCAAAAAACCACCAAGTGGCATGACATAAACCATGCTACTAATACCATGAGGTTACAAAACCATTTCCCCCCTCATTTAATTTTGGTACTATTTTTTTTCAATATTAAATATTTTCCTAATATGCAAACCCACATTAAATATTTATTCCAATGTTACATGCAACACATATAGTGGCCCCAAGAATGTCAAACCCATATGATGCACATATCCATAGATCTCCTAGATACACCACAAGTAATATTAAATTATATTATAACATGACACAAGGTGAACAACACACCTATTCCTAACATTCTCTGACTTATTGTATACATTGCATAAGGCGTAAAAATGAAACTCAAACATCAAAAGAACAACCTTTATAGTCAACATGTACCATCAAGGAATCAAAGTGCTCCATCTGTTCCATCAAGATACCTGCAACAATAATCAAGGTGGTCATGATCTCATACATAAATCTCCTCATTTGTTCCATCATGCCAATGCATAAAAGATAATATCTCATCCAAAGATATACCACACTAACTATCACATAGAAGTATAGGTCCTGCCTCAAACTAATATCCAATAAAAAATACTAAACCCAATGATAAAAAATATGTATCAATAGTTTTCTAGAAATAATCACCATAGCTAGAATAGCAACCAAAGCTAGTTGAAAACACATCCAACTAACCTTACATCAAAACAAAGGTATCCACATCATAACATGTAAAATTCATTCCATAAACATATTCAACCCATAAAGTACAATCATAAGCTCAATGTATCAAACTTGTCAATGAAGAACATACACATTGAATAACTCCCTTTGCATAAGTAATGTCAAATATTAAAATAATCAAGATCATAAAAGGTGTGATCAACATCATGTAATATGAAGGAACATCCACAAATACATGCAAAACCTATAATACAATTCTCACCACTAGTCTACATAGCTCTCCAAAGTTCTCCACACTCAACAAAAGAAATAGATCAAGAAGCATCCATGTAGTCACCAAAGAACAATGAACAACCCATGACCACAAACATAGTGATCACCATAGATGCACACAAACCTCAAATCCAATGTCATGTGATTACAAAAATCTAGGAAGAATACTAAAACCAAAGTGAGAACCTACAAATCAAAGCATGTAGCATGTCCTTCTGCACACACCTCTAAATTATCTAGTTGTGATAAGTATGATGTCCTTCATTAAACCCCAAATAGAAAAGAATTATCACATCTAATCATAACTAGGATTTTTGCCTCTCAAACCAAAGGAATATCAACCAGATAACCCATTCCCAAATCAAAGGGAATAATCCCAAAACATCTCCTAAAACTCCTCATCAATGAAAGACATCATGTATAAACTGTTGGCATATTGTTGTCATTGATGTCAAAATGGGATTAGAGGAGAGATGAAACTGATCCTACTAGTGAGGAGGCTAGCATTAATGTAAAAATTCCATTGATGCCAAAGGTTGAAGTTGTGTTTCAGATGTTGTGCAAGTGTTGAAGAGGTTGCAGAAGTTCAGGTCCTGGACCTCGAGCTTGCCGTGTATCTCTTGCTAAAGTAGGAAGGTGTTTGGAGTTAGTCATTTTTTACTGTACCTATAAGGTTTATTTTAGCATCAGGCCTCAATCATACCTCTTATTGAATCCCTCAAAGTTATGAAGAAAAATCTGCCAAGTCCAAAGTATTTAGACTTTGGACGTCGGGTGTACATCTTACCTTTGTGTTCGAAGAGAGCAGTATGAAGGAAACTCGCCACTTGAAAATGTTTCGAGCATCACAATTTGATAGGGATGTTGGAATATGTTGTCATTGATGTCAAAAGGGGATTAGAGGATAAGTGTGTTGATCTAGTGCAGTAGTGCATATAGCTATCATTGATGTAAAAAGTGTAGATCATGCAAAAGGTTTTGGCATTCTTGGTAGCTTAACTAGTTGTGTGTTCAAGTGATGTACCTGTATGTGTATGATGTGTTACAATTATGAATGCATATGGTGGTGTTGTCATTATTTTAGCCATTGATGTCAACACATTGTAGGTTGTTGCAGTGAATGAACACAAGTGATTGTTGGATCAAAATATGCTTCAGTATGTGTTTAGAATGTACTCCAGTATGTGCTCCGCATCTATACTATGTTGATCCTATGCTAGTGCGGATTTGGAGTGTTGTTTAAGGACATCATTGGGTGATATATCTTGGATTACAATTTCTGGTTTGATGAAGAGTGGAAATTGTGGTCATTGGTTTGTGAACTGGTCTGATAGAGTTGGTTATCTGTGGACTGGGAGAAATGTATATAATCCACAATCCTCTACTGGTTTGTTTTAGGTCTCGTGGATCTGGAAGAAGATTTATAATGGTGTTATCTGTGTTCCATCAAGAGTGTTCATGGTTTGGTGCTCTAGAAGACTAGCTACATAGTAACTATGTTTACAAAAGAATAGTCCAGTAGTTTCCTTTGCATGTAACAACAACACCTAATGTGCAACGAGTACCAAATATATTGCTCACCTACCAAAAAAATTATTGCACAATTGCACAATCATAATGAATAAACTAAAGATTCCATGGTTGGATCTACAAGAAGCAAACTTGTATTCATAATAAGGTAGCAAGAACTACTAGGTTTGCATATGATCACCCATCATAGCAACTACCTTATTCATAGTATTAGGGCATGATATCAGAAAAAATTATAAACTAAGATAAGAACCATGTAACCTATAACAAAATAAAGTTAGATTCCATATTTGAAATAAAACGGTTTAAGACAAAACTACTTCGTCCCTTCTCCTTAACCTCTTGGAAGTTGGTTGGTAACATAAGCAACCGATTTACCTATAACAGTCATGCCCTTTAAATAAAATTTTAAGTTATCATATTGGAAATGAAAATGAAAGTCATTTACTCATCTATGTAAATAAGACACAAAATAATCAACTTACCATCATTTGCATTATCAAGACCATAACATATTTGACTTTAATTTGAAATGGAAGAAGAGAGTGAGAGAGCATCATCGAAATGATTTCCGCCCTGCCACGAAGTCGTAGGCTTCCCCGTGCTAGCCAAAAAAGGGAGCCCAACCTATCATAAAGAGTCTAGAAATCCATGGCCAACATGTGTGAAATCTGTGTAGCTATGGAATAACTAACATATTCAACCTTTTAATGCCCCAAGCAAAAATATCTAGGCATATGTCCTTTACTCTTGAAGTGACTCATTCTAATTCAAATAACTTTCGTTTACAAATTTACAAACCTAAAACCCTTCCTTAGGTTTGAAGATTGTAGAATGGAATATAGTCATGTGTATTCTTAAGTAGTGGTATAAGACATTAATCTTTGCAACTTACATGATGCAACTCATTTAACATGATTGCCTTCAAGAATGGTTATCTATTCTCCATGCAATATTTAACTATAAGATCCAAATGAATAGATAATCATACTTGAAAGGATACCACATACATTAAAATATGTGAGGGAAAACAAACAATATTCTAAGAACATATATGGGACTTTTCAATATTACTACCAATGTAACAGTGTCATGAAATTTCATAATATGTATATGTATTTATATTTGTGTGCATTTTCTTATAACCTTTTTAGGTTTTCTATATTTATACAATAAATTATAATTCCAGAAGATCATTGCATATATAGAATTGAATTGAGGCTGTGTTTTTCATTTGTATTTGAGGTAATGAAGCTAGTGAATCAATTGCTAAAACACACTTAAAGGAAAATCCAGTTCAAAGAAAATCAGTAGCGAAGAAGCTCTCATCAGGTGATACACATCAAGGTGAATGTAGGAAATGCATGAACAAGTTCCTTGAAAGTCTCAAATGTTTTATTTATTCTTTTTGTTTTTCCTTCTCTAGAGGGGTTACTTTTATGCATACAAAATTCTATGTTAAAATTGAAATGATACCAGCTATTGTTGAGCCAAAATGCAATGGCTACCAGACTACCATCTCATACAAAGAATGGTAGTGGTTAGCCCATCTCCATATGCTAATTAAACTCAATACATTCTTTTTCATAAAGTCAAAATATTGTGTGTCATATTTCTACGTTGTTTGAGTAATTAAAACAACTCTTATATTTTAAAGACCAAATGAAAGGCATAGATGAGGCGTGTGAACTATTTAAAAAATGCCTCAAAACATGGGCCCATTGATTTCCATGAGAATACACTTTTATGAGGAATTTTGTCAAAACCTAACATGCCCAGTTCACAATAATATCATATATGAAAACAACCATAGGAAAATCCATAGAATTGATGCCTTCATTTAACAAATAACAAGAGTTGTTTTACAATGTAATAAACAAAACTAAAAGACCCAACCATGTATGGATTCCATAATAATAATAAATCTCATTGAAACCATGGTAGGTGACTTACCTCAAGATTACACACAAATTATGTCAAGCTGCCAATAATGCTAATATATTTCCTATAGACCCTTCCATTTTTTTAATTTTTTAATTTTTTAAAAATTAAATGAATAAAACCAATGTCTCGATAGTTGTTGCTTCGTATATTCACAATAACCAAAGGTAGACCCAAAAATATTAGGGTTTTAGAACTACTAGATTCTTGAGCTCAAGATTAGAGACATTTTGCAGCCTCTTAAACAAATATTGGTTATAGGTTAATATTTATTTTCAGACATGACATGAGGAAAGTTTTATCTACCTAAAAGTTGTTTTCTTTTTAAAGGGTTTCTGCTATGTGAAATAAAGGAAGCATTCTAAAAATAGTATATCAGTAATTTGGGAATGCCCCTACTTTCTATCCTAAGTTAAATATATCTAAAGCTTCAAATTAACAGTTAACCCAACTCATTAGAGCTTCCAATGTAAGAATTCTTCAACAAAACTAAAAAAATAATCATGATACTTTCCTGAAAAAAAAAAACTCCCTTGTATATAATCTGTTGCTACAGGCAAAATTTAGCAGATTTCTTCTCCCACATCCCTAGCTTTAGAAATCATCGGGTTCCTTCCTCTTCCTTGTAGTTGTTCTCTCTTTTTCCAAAAAACAACCCCCTTCATAATAGTCCTCTACCTTGTTTTATTCCAAATCATTCAACCTTCCTTGCTATGTGGGGGAATAGGAGCACTTCTTTATGTGCTAGGTGTTTATTATATTTGTTAAAACCTTTTCCCTTTGTTGATAGCTGGCTGGCCCAACTCAAGTGTTGGCCACCTTTTAATTTTAATGCTTTTTGGAAGAAAAATATGAGGGTACATACCTTTTTAAGGTAAGCTTTATATTATTTTTTAACACAATTCCTTTTCAGCTTGTGGGTCCCACCCCAATGCATAATATTTTTGTTTGTTTTTTCTGTGTTTCTTGCAAGGAATATTCAGGATACGCTTCTTCCTTTTATAATTTAAGAATATTTATTTGATCTTAATTATTCTTTGTTATTTATTATATTTTTATTTGCTTAATACTATTATTTAAATTAGAAATTACTATTATTAAGTAATATAATTATAAAATCATTAATCATAGTGATTTTAATTTAAATTGAATTTTGGGTCTCAAAGCAATACATTTTATTTACCCTTCCCAACACAATGTGTGAAGTGGAAATTGCACTATGTGCTTGTGTGTGCTACACTCATGCAAATTGTCCCTAGATGGATAGACTCCCCTTCCCGATGATACTCTCTCTCTTCGGCGAGAGCGTGTAACTGCCCTGTAACACTCCAAAAATCAAAATAACATTAGCCCATTATAATAATAAAATTCAATCATATGGCTATGTATGAGATTATAGAAACTCATCCATAACACCATAATTGACCTCATTCGATGTATCATTAAGGCGGTTAGTTTTTAACAACTAACCGAAGCAACTATTTTTATATCCAGATAAATAATAGATAAGACAACAAAATAGATTTTAGGGCCAACCGTTATGACAGTTAGGTTTCACATTCAGTTGAACATCCATATCAACATGAAAATACAAAATTTAGGGTCGGTTTTCATATTCAACTAAACAACTATACAAAATTTAGGGTTGGGTCACAATTAGGGTTGTGACATCCTTTCCCCCTAAGGATAGTCATGTCTCGATGATTAAATTATACAAAGGTGATTATCGCAATGTCAAGTACTCAAAATCAACTCTATTTTGCATCATTAAAGAAGGAAAGAAAAATAAAATAAAATCCATGATTCATACCTTTGTTTATCATACCTTTGTAACTTGCTTAAGTTGCCTCAAATTTCTTAGCAATGCACCTAACATAGTCTTTAGGTCTAGTCACCAATTAAAATTTTGTACTAGTGTTAGCTTACCACAAAGATTAAATATCTTATGAAATATTAGGGAGTGGATCATTTTAACATTCAACATGATTATATGCAGATAACTTACATTAAATTTCAATTATCTCACCTTTAAATTATACAATTGAAAGTATCATTAAAATAAATCACAACTTGATCGTATATCATTTAGGAAATTCATGGATCACAACTTGATCATATGTCATTCAGGAAATTCATGTACTCCTAGTCTAATATTACTCAATCACAACTAGAGAGTAAGTCACACATTAATTTAATATACTCTTTCATATCATGTAAATGAAACTTTTAAGATTCTACATAAATTCAAATTTTGCAATCATCTTTTTCTTCTTTTTAAGCATGGTGAGTTGTTATACAACCAATTTATCATCTCAATCCATGTCCCCTTTTTTACAATTGTTTAGGATAATAAGCATTTATCCTTAATTAGATGAGAACCTCACTATCTCATTCAAAATTCCATGCAATTTCGCACAAAAGTATAATTTATTATCATGTATACCTTCTCATATGTGACACTGTAAATGTGTTTAGTTGTCAAGCCTGAACACTCACACATGACCTAAAGAGTCAGTGAATAAATTTGTTTATCTTTAATCACGTGACCTAGACAATATGTT
Source organism: Sequoia sempervirens (assembly GCA_007258455.2). NCBI lineage: Eukaryota > Viridiplantae > Streptophyta > Pinopsida > Cupressales > Cupressaceae > Sequoia > Sequoia sempervirens. The sequence goes on from VDFB02193867.1 coordinate 200,554,957, forward strand.
CATCTCATCATTCACCCCTACTCGTATGTGACCTAAACAATATGTCCATCTTGTCACAACATGTGTGAAATCTATGCTATCATGAAGTAATTGACACTTACAACTTATTTAATGCATTCTAGCACAATATCTATGCAAATGTCCTTTTACTCATGAAGTGACTCAAGCTTTGGCCAAAGCATTTTATTCCTTATTTATACCCTCCGGATAATTTGGCAGCCACTTAGCACCTTTCTAACACATGCCCCATTTTATAAGAAATAATAATCATGTTCATCTTATCATACATACTTTCTTGTACTTGAACATATTTGAATAGCTCCATAACATTTATTTTTTATAACCATCTCGTAATTTCTCCTAGTTCACTATCAATTGTGATATCATTCCAGGAATTTTATAAATAATAGAATCACCATTATAACCCCTAACAGGTGTAGCAAAATGAACTTTTCAATAGTCTAGCGTAATTAAATTTTGAAATCCACAACATCACCATGAAAATACCATGGAGATCACAAGTAGGAGCATCATGATTTATTAACAAATTGACTCATCTAATGGACATTCCACATTATTTGGTAAGGATACCTCAACATTAGTATCCATAGAGGCATATGGAGAATACCAATTAATAGTGTGCAACCATACACAAATACACACGGGTCATATCATTCCATGATTTCCCTAATTCCCATAGGGAGTGACTTATCACATATGCGTAGTGACTAGCCCAACATATATACACAAAATGAGTAGCTCCACTATTCATCATACATACATAAGGTGACTAATTCATACACATCATATATTCATAATGAAAAATTAATATGTACATCACAAGTACAACCATGATTAGCTCATATGCATATCATCATACAATGGTGACAAGGTCATGTTTACCTTCACATTACAACAAGGCTATCTCAATCATACATCATAAATAACCACTGTGATAAATTCACACTATACATTACAAGTTCACATAAGGAATGATAAGTAAAGTGGAAATGAATGAAATCTATTGTATGCTTCAACCCACTACCTAGTTCACAATCACATAAGCCTACTATGGGAACAATCAAGCATCCCATACTACTTGATGCCATCACTAGCAATTACAATACACACAACCCTAGGCATTTCATACAAATACTTAGGAAGACATTAGTGTAAAGAAAAACACATAAATTTATACATCAATTCATATTACTTCATGCTCCCAAGATGTTACCTATCTTTGATAATCCAAGATACCATTAAAGCACATAATTCTAATTAATTATGCCATGCAATCTTGTGAATCTATTCACATGCACTCCTAGCTTGAGTAAGGCGTGTGCCAAAGTCTCATTGTCGGGTATCTCAAGGTGAACCTCTAATGATGGGTTCTCTTTAATTGTTTTCTTTTGCGTAGCCCTTTTGGTCTTTCCCTTTCTTTCCCCTGACTTCGACCTTCCCATTCCTGCATTCAATTCAGGTTTATTAAGCTCAATTGAAGTAAGGGTCAACTAACCCTAACTTAGAAGCTCTCTTCCTTGCAATCCATTAGATGACTAAGCTACCAAGGACACCCATTACTGACATTTTGAGCATCATATCACATAGAGTAGGTGAAAATTCCCTTATAACAGAAGGTTTAATTAGATGATAACCATGACAGTGAACTTAGCATATGTAGAAGTTAGCATTTAAAAATTAAAATTTGACCATAATAGCTTACCTATAGCGAGCTTGTGAGAATCCATAATCATGAATTTCATCAATCTTAAAGTATGTTTTATTCAGGTATAATTCCAATTAATCAACATTCAATCATTACGAGTTTAAAGTCATTCTAACATACACTCACATCATAGGTTATTAACTTTCCTACATAGTCAAGTAGTAATCATACAATTCAGTTTCATACCAGATTACTAGATCCTAGCCATTGCTCATACTCCCCTTATTTGGTTCCCACATTGAACCATCTAAGAACAACAAGACTCAACTCACCTAGGTATCACCAAAATTCTAGGGGTGTTTCCAAATTCTCAGAAGAAATACAACTTTAACGTAGTAGACTCTAGGGTCTAGTGTGAACCCAGAGCTCTTATACCATATGTAACAACAACACCTAACATGCAACAAGTACCAAATATATTGGTCACCTACCCAAAAAAATTATTGTACAACTACACAATCATAATGAATAAACTAAAGCTTCCATGGTTGCATCTATAAGAAGCAAAGTTGTATTCATAATAAGGTAACAAGAACTACTAGGTTTGTATATGATCATCCATCCTAGCAACTACCTTATTCATAGTATTAGGGCATGATATTAGAAACAATTATAAACTAAGATAAGAACCATGTAACCTGTAACAAAATAAAGTTAGATTCCATATTTGAAATAAAACAATTTAAGACAAACCTCCTTCGTCCCTTCTCCTTAACCTATTGGAAGTCGGTTGGCTACATAAGCAACCAATTTACCTATAACAACCATGCCCTTTCAAGACAATTTTAATTTATCATATTGGAAATGAAAATTCCAGTCATTTACTCATCTAAGTAAATAAGACACAAAATAATCAACTTAACATAATTTGCATTATCAAGACCATAGCATATTTGGATTTAATTTGAAGTGGAAGAAGAGAGAGAGAGAGCATCACTAGAACAATTTCTGCCTTGCCACAAAGCCGTAGGCTTCCCCGTGCTACCCAACGAAGGAAGCCCAACCCATCACAAAGAGTCTAGCAATCTGTGGCCAACATGTGTGAAATCTGTGTAGCTATGGAATAACTAACATATTCAACCTTTTAATGCCCCAAGCAAAAATATCTAGGCATATGTCCTTTACTCTTGAAGTGATTCATTCTAATTCAAATAACTTTCGTTTACAAATTTCCAAACCTAAAACCCTTCCTTAAGTTTAAGGAAGATTGTAGAATGGAATATAGTCATGTGTATTCTTAAGTAGTGGTATAGGACATTAATCTTTGCAACATACATCATGCAACTCATTTAACATGATTTCCTTCAAGAATGGTTATCTATTCTCCATGCAATATTTAACTTTAAGATCCAAATGAATAGATAATCATACTTGAAAGGATGCCACATACATTAAAAGATGTAAGGGAAAACAGATAGTATTCCAAGAACATATAAGGAACTTTGCAGTATTACTACCAATGTAACAGTGTCATGAAATTTCATAATATGGATATGTATTTATATTTGTGTGCCTTTGCTTATAACCTTTTTAGGTTTTCTAGATTTATACAATAAATTATAATTCTAGAAGATCACTGCATATGTAGAATTGAATTGAGGCTATTTTTTTCATTTGTATTTGAGGTAATGAAGTTAGTGACTCAATTGCTAAAACACACTTAAAGGACAAGCCAGTTCAAAGAAAATTAGCAGCGGAGAAGCTTTCATCAGGTAATACACACCAAGGTGAATGTAGGAATTGCATAAACAAGTTCCTTGGAAGGCTTGAACGTTTTATTTATTCTTTTTGTTCTTCCTTGTCTAAAGGGGTTACTTTTATGCATACAAAATTCTATGTTAGTATTGAAATGATACCAACTACTATTCAGCCAGAATGCAATGGCTACTAGAGCTACCATCTTGTACGAAGAATGGTAGTGGTTATCCCATCTCCAAATGCTAAACTTAATACATTTTTCTTCATAAACTCTAAATCTTGTGCGCCATATTTCTGCATTGTTTGAGTAATTAAAAAAATTCTTATATTTTAAAGACCAAATGAAAGGCATAGATGAGGCATGTGAACTGTTTGAAAAATTCCTCAAAACACGGGCCCATTGATTTCCATGAGAATACACTTGTATGAGGCATTTTGTCAACACCTCACATGCCTAGTTCACAATAATATCATATATGAAAACAACCATAGGAAAATCCATAGAATGGATGCTTTCATTTAATAGATAGCAAGAGTTGTTTTACAATGTAATAAACATAACTAAAAGACCCAACCATGTATGGATTCCATAATAATAATAATAAATCTCACTGAAACCATGGTAGGTGACTAGCCTCAAGATTATGTACAAATTGTGTCAAGCTGTCAATAATGCTAATATATTTCCTATAGACCCTTCCATTTTTTTTATTTTTTATTTTTTAAAAATTAAATGAATAAAACCGATCTCTCGACCGTTGTTGCTTCAAATATTCACAATAACCAAAGGTAGACCCAAAAATATTGGGGTTTTAGAGCTACTGGATTCTTGAGCTCAAGATTAGAGACATTTTGCAGCCTCTTAAACAAATATTGGTTATAGGTTGATATTTCTTTTCAGACATGACCTGAGGAAAGTTTTATTTGCTTGAAAGTTGTTTTCTTTTTAAAGGGTTTCTTCTATGTGAAATAAAGGAAGCATTCTAATAATGGTGTATCATTAATTTGGGAATGCCGCTATTTTCTAAATTAAATATATCTAAAGCTTCAAATTAACAGTTAACCCAGCTCATTAAAGCTTCTAATGTAAGAATTCTTCAACAAAACTAAAAAAATAATCATGATACTTTCCTGAAGAAAAAAAACTCCCTTGTATATAATCCGTTGTTGCAGGAAAAATTTAGCAAATTTCTTCTCCCACATCCCTAGCTCTAGAAATCATCAAGTTCCTTCCTCTTCCTTGTAGTTGTTCTCTCTTTTTCCAAAAATAGCCTCCTTCATAATAGTCCTCTACCTTGCTTTATTCCAACTCATTCAACCTTCCTTGCTACGTTGGGGGAATAGGAACACTTCTTTATGTGCTAGGTGTTTATTATATTTGTTAAAACCTTTTCCCTTTGTTGACAGCTGGCTGGCCCAACTCATGTGTTGGACACCTTTTAATTTTAATGCTTTTTGGAAGAAAAATACGAGGTTGCGCATCTTTTTAAGGTAATCTTTATATATATATTTTTTAACACAATTCCTTTTCAGCTTGTGGGTCCCACCCCAATGCATAATATTTTTGTTTGGTTTTTTTCTGTGTTTCTTGCAAGGAATATTTAGGATATGCTTCTTCCTTTTATAAAAGAATATTTATTTGATCTTAATTATTCTTTGTTATTTATCATATTTTTATTTGCTTATTATTATGATTATTATTATTATTTTAATTGGAAATTACTATTATTAAGTAATATGATTATAAAATCATTAATCGTAGTGATTTAATTTTAAATTGAATTTCGGCTCTTGAAGTAATACACTTTATTTACCCCTCCCAACACAATGTGTGATGTGGAAATTGCACTACGTGCTCATGTGTGCTACACTCATGCAAATTTCTCCCTGATGGCTATACTCCCCTTCCCGATGATACTCTCTCTCTTCGACGAGAGTGTGTAACTGCCTTGTAACACTCCAAAAATCAAAATAACATTAGCCTGTTATAATAATAAAATTCAATCATACAGCTATGTATGAGATTATAGAAACTCATCCATAACACCATAATTAAACTCATTCAATGTATCATTAAGGTGATTAGTTTTTAACTAACCGAAGCAACTATTTTTATATCTAGGTAAAGAACAGACAAGACCTAAAAATAGATTTTAGGGCCAAATGTTATGACAGTTAGGTTTCCCATTCAAATGAACATCCATATCAACATGACAATACAAAATTTAGGGTCGGGTTTCATATTTAGCTAAATAGCTATACACCATTTAGGACTGGATCACAATTAGGGTTGTGACATCGCATTTCTTGAATATTGAATATCTTTTTCTATGGGTTGGAAGTTGTTTGGAGGCATGTATGAAGATGATATGTTCTAAATTTGATCCTTCGTTATGAAGATTTGAGTGAGTTATGTTCACTAGAGTGGAAATTTCTTTCTCTGTACAATTGGCGGTGATATGGAGAATGTATTCTGCTCTGCATTCCTCCACATTTAAGTCTTTTGGTCCGTAATTCTGGAATTAGGTTTTTAATGTTGATATGTGCCCTCAAATCAAATGGTTCATGATTTGATTGGTCTGTAAGAAGAAATTTGGATCGTGGATGAAGACTGTTCCTAGAAGACCTTGTCGATAAGACAATGCGGTGACTGTAATATTTTGAGCAATGTCTCTCTGACATTGCAATGACAAGCCTATGGAGATTTTTTGATGAGACCATGCAGTGTCGATAGGACTTATTCTAATGTCTCCTCGACATGGTGAATGTGATACCGAATATGAAACCCAGTAAGGAGCACGTGGAAGTGAGATTTGGTGTGATGAGGATGACATACAGTCAGAAGATGAATATAACAAAGGCACATGGCAGTGACTTGGAATGATGGACTCCACCATGGTAGGATTTTGAGGTGTCTTCATTAGTGTAACATAGGAACATCGGCAGAACAAAGATGGATGTTCCCCCGATGGAGTGATAAAGTGCTATGTGGACCCAATAGAATAAAGTGCACAGTGAAGGCAGACAAATGACAATCGATAATTCATTGTTTTGCATCCTTGCTGCAAAACAACACTAGATCAAGGCACGAAAGGAGAAGATCGACGACCAGTGTTCAAACTTTAAGATCTACAATGGTCTAGTCCATGTGAATAGGGGTTTCAAAGTCAGTGACCGGTAATGAACATAATCAGATCATTCAACTATCCCAATGAACATTTAATGAAGGAAATCTGATCTACTAGTTTGTGGCTAAAAGGTGTCTTGATTAATCAAGATCAAATCTAATTAAATGAACAAATGAAGAAATTAAATGGAGATCATATTTTGAGGTCAAAAGGAGAACTAATTTGGAAAATTCTCTATAGTAGAAATAAATGTGGAAGTGACTTGATGCAGAGATAGAACAACCAAGGATATATTTGATAGACTCTAGTAGATGAGCTGGACGAATGGTGCAAGGCTCAAGATGAACGAACAACTTGGAGGTGAAACCCTAATTGATGAGCAACTAGTTTGGAAAATCTAGACGGTGATGAAGAACTCAAGGAGAGAGATTTTAGATTGGAAGAGATAGATAAAAAGAAGATAATTAGAGTATAATTAAAAAGTGATGTATCTGTAATATATGTTAGAGGTGAATATAGTTACATGCTACAAGAGTATGCTGTAGAGATAGAGTGTGTGTAGTCTACAAGTTTAAAGAGAGATGAACACAAAAATTTATAGCTAATTTGCAACAAATAGAGTAAGAAATAGAACCGAGACTAAAATGAAAATAATCATCTAGGTGGTTCTATGTGCAAAAGATCTAGAAGAGTGGAAAGAGAGTGATAGAGATAGAACATTGATTGTTCTATGTGCAAAAAAGAAGAGTACAGAGTAGGGGTGTGCTACCGAGAGTGCAAAATCAACAGTAAGATGTGAGTTGTAGTATGTGCAACAAAGAATAGAATGTAATGATGCATCTCAGTTTTATGAAAAACCATTTATATGCATATATCAACTTGTAATCCTTTAGAGGTTGTAGCCTCATTGTATTGAGTTATAGCTCAACTTAGGGGATAGTAGTTGTTAAACAGGTGCAGGACAACTAAGAGGGGGGGTGAATCAGTTGTCACACAAATTCAAACTTAAAACTTTATCACTTATCAAATCTATAACCACACCATTTTGTTATTAAATATGAGCATGAAACATAGATAACAGAAAATAAATCAACACAATGAACACCATATTTTTACGTGGAAAACCCAATAAGGGATAAACCACAGTGAGGGTTAACTCACACTATATAGTATTTTAAAGGAGGCTCACTGCCAAAAGAAGGACCCACTATCCAAGTACAAAGGCTCACTGCCTACAAAAGGACTCACTGTCCAACAAGGAGGCTCACTGCCTACATAAAGATTATACAAAATAGAGAAAGGATTTATAGCCCAAAATTGAATTGGAAAGATGCACCTATTATTTGTTGCTACAGTTCCGAATATGCTCACAATCGTTTCCTTTCTAATTACACCTTCACATTCATTACTTCTTCACTATTTCTTTTGTCACCTTTCTACAGACTCACCGCAGTTCCACACATATACTTGCGCACACATACATTCACACACCTTTGTCTATGTCACACAAACTGTTCACCATATACTTATATATATTTGATTTCCATCGCAAGCACTAATTAGGTTGGCCAAATTTAGATGCAATTCATTTGTAAAGGATATAAAATTTCGGCTCCACAAAGTATTTTAAAAAAGCTTTAACCGTTAGAACATTACATTATGTTGGATCAGACGAAGAAATAGATCGCACATAATTTTTCATATCATATCAAAATTATCTTAAAAATTCGGCCAAGAATAGTCTTATACATAACCAATAGAATAATGTCACTTCATCGTACGAGAACGAGAACACAAAATAACTTGATCATACATGCCTTTAACATCCATCAGTAGTTTCCAAAAACCACAACTAGAGATTATCAACTGCTGAGAAGTGCAAACTAGAATACCGGATGGGCAACCAAAAATACTAGATCAACCATTGAAGAGGATAAACACCGGTATAAGAGTACCGGACCCAACTACCAACATACTACCATCATGGTGACATCAATGACAAAAAATAGATGACTTTACTCATTTTTCCAATAGTAGTCTCCTTGGAGTTGTTGCTCCTAAACTAGGGTGTTGTTGCATCCTTGAAGTGGTTGCTTCTAAATTAGGTAGTTGATGCATCCTTGGGTTGTAGCCCTAAAATAATTGTAACAGAGATTTGGATTGTGACATTGGATTTAAGCAGTAGACTCAAGTAGCCTTTTGTCACCATGTTTTTTCCCATCTTGGGTTTTCCATGTACATATGGTGTTATGTGATGTTCTTGTGTGTGTGTGTGTGTATGTCTCTTCATATTAGTATCTGCACATTAAGATTTCAATGAAGTAATCTGCATAAGTTTTCTAAGGGAAAAAGTTTCAAGGGATAAATTTTGGTATCTACTAATTCACCCCCCTCTTAGTAGATCTTTGTGTTCCAACAATTGGTATCAGAGCCCCAAGTTCCCAAGGAGAAGCTTAATCAACTCATGTAGATCTTGGTAGAGTGAACACAATGATTAGTCAAGAAAGTTTACTTGCATATAATGAACCTATCTTTGATGGATCAAGATATATTTTTTGGAGCTCATTGATGGAAGGATATTTGGGATCCATATGATTTGATATTTGGATGTTAGTAAAAAATGGACATATAGGTTCTACTACACCTCCATTAACTGAAGCTGAAAAGAAGGCATACAAGGATAATGCTACAACAAGCACTAACTCATTTGACTGCAAAATCCGATGAAAATGTCTGACAAAATATGTATAATTTGATGTATCATCAGGTGCTTGTAAAATTTGATGTGTAATTTTCAAATTTTTAAAATTTTATACTCAACTTTCGTCAAAATTTAGATGAACCTAGGTTTCGTCAAAATTTTGACAAACATGAAAAATAAGAAAAAAAATCAAATTGTGGCCGACATAAAGAAAAGTGAGTTCGTTGATTTATTGCGACATTGTTTTTCTCTACTTGAGGCAGTTTGTGGAGAACTAAGGACAATTTTCTTGGGAAAAATAAAAAAAATTCAAGAAGATATCGCTAGGTTGAGGGTAGTCATTGTCTTTTTGCAAAATTCAGTTGTGAAGTCAGATTTGTAGTTCCAGCTTTGAAAATCATATTTTAAAGCAACATCTCATCAGATTTCATTTTTAGAGGTTTAGGGTTTTGAGAATTTCATGTCCAATTTTTTTTGTGTGGAATCACCATAAGATCACAACCAAGGAACATATTCTTGTGACTGTAATTGTGTGATCCATAACTCTATTGGTCATGTGGCACAGTTGTGCTATAACAAATACATGATGCATTCATGTGTGACCCAAGTTTAATGTGGCTATGCTGTGATAGAAATGGAGGCACTCATATAATGTAGTTAATTCAAGTTGTATAATGTAGGTGTCCATCGTTGGGTGCATTCAGGTTGTCTCAAGTTTAATAGGTTACGATGTAATTATAGCATGATCCAAGAGTGATTACCTCTTGCTGCAATAAAGAGCCTATAACTCTGGTTGATATGTAGAGTGGTTGTGTTATATCAATCATGTAGTGCATTCAAGCACAACCCATGTTTAATGGGCTATTCTAGAGAGTGATCAAGTTTTTCTATACCTTATGAATGTTACTTAAAAGTGTATAGCTTAAACTACAAACCAAGTTTGTTACATACTTTGAATGCAATCTTGGGTTACCGCAAACTATAATAATGTGATATGATAATAACCATTATGGAAAGTATTAAAGCAAGACCCATGCTATATAGGATACATTTTCCTGATCAGGTTTACATACCTTAATGATCAAACACAAGCTTCCCACACACTCTAGGATACAATCCAATATCATACCACAACTTTGTCAAGACAACTAATTTTCTGACCCAAGATTTAAGGTTTTTTTTTAATACCAATAGAAGCATTGGTAAGACCGTGATTAGGGTACAAACCCTAGGCCTCCATAGAAACATAAACAATAACTCTAGTGGATTAGTGAGGTTGCAATACTAGAAAGATTGAGACATTGTAGCTAATAACAAAATCTTGCAATCTAAATATTGTAGCCAATAACAAGCACACTATGTAGCTTAGTGACATTTGTAAATGCAATCTAGGGTAAGAAGAATGACAGTCACTTGAGATGTGACAGTCAAAAAGAGGCTGAGCAGTGACAAGATAATAAATCTCAAACCTTGCATAGTAAAGTGGAGATTTTAACAGTGAGTTTCCTTACCCCCTTGCTGACCTTAAGGGTTTTTCAAATACTTTTGGTAATGTTAGACAAGGAAAATGCAATCAGGGAATGACTGTCCAAATGAAGTAACAGTGGTAATCATAGGTTCAATGTTTCTTCTTAGCCATTAATGTATAATGGAGGTAGTGGATTGCATGTTTGAGCAGTGTTTTGAGACTCATCAAAGATGGGAGAATAGTGAATAATACCTTGTGGACTGTGAAGTAGTGTCAATAAGGTTGAAGGATCTTAAGATCTATAGTATCATGAAACAATGAGTCCCCTGTAGTAAGTAGGCAGTCTATAGGGCATAGTTTGATTTTATAGAAGGATGCTCATGAAAGGAATCTTCAAGTGATAGTGAGTGAGATGTTTGAGATTGCAGCTGAGGGTGTAATACCCAGTCTTAAAAGAAGTTAGAAAAACAATAAATGTGCAAGAAAATAAAATCATACACAACAAAAAAATCACAATGTTATCTTGCATAATGCCTTGAGTTTGAAGACCAAAATCTCATTGTATCTTGATGAAAGTGGTGACCTTAATGGTCAATCGCTGACAACCATGATTTTAAACCATGCTATTGTGCTTATGGAGGCAACATTTTAAGCAAGGCAGTGAGTGGTGGTTTGGAACAATGGAAAGTATGAAGGACTTGCTTTATATGCATACTATGCAGTCTAGCTTAAGACAACGTTCTTAGAAGAGATTGAAGGTGGATTATGGAACTCAAGGGTTACCATGAAAAGGATTAAAGCAAAGATGATCTATTTAAAAGCCATAGTCATTAAGATATTAAAGATGTCACATGCAAAACCCTAGTAGGAGTAATGAATACATGCCAAAGAGGATAGTGTGTTGGGACAGATTTAGGAGATCTCCACATTATCTAATTATAGGGAAATACATCATTTATTTATTTTTTTAATTAAAAGAAATCATTCTAAACCCTATATAGGATACATTGATACTTCAAAAGCCTCTGAAGGAATTTGAGATTATGCAAATAAATGTCAAGTAAATACCTAGATTACAAATACTAGTGGGAACAATGTAAGATTTGTTGAAGAGTAGGAATGAGATAAGCAACAATGAATCCTATTACTCCTTCCATGCACATCTCCTCAGTTCTCTGTCATTCTTTACTAAAACACTTCTCCATTTTGGCGGTCTATGCTTGAAAATAATGTTTTGACAAAGGTTTTAGAGTATGTTTATTAAAATGAAAACTCCATTTTGGTGGGCTACGCTTGAAAATAAGATTTTGACAAAAGTTTTAGGGTATGTTTATTAAAGTTTTAGAGTATTTTGGTGGCTATATTATTGATTCCTTAAATGATTTATTCTAATGGATTGTGACTAAATAAATGACTAACTATTTAGTCATTTTTATTTGTGTGACTAAATAATTTTTAATCAACGACCAAACTAGTAATTTATTTACTCATTTATAGTTGAGTTGCAAAAAATGAGCAGAATTTAGTCATTTTTAGTTGTTGTGACTAGTTTTTTTTTCACCTAGTCATTTATTTTCCAAATTCTACTAGTGTGTGCTTCCTTGTGCGATTAGGGCTCTCTCAATGTTGAGGGCCCTAAGGATAAGCTTGTCATAAGAAGTGACACATTGCATCTTTAACTAAAAAGATAAATCTGTATTGACATTAGCAATGATGATTATGACTTGTTGCTCCTTAGGAATGGTTCACTTGCTCTTACTAGCTCGCTACCTCCATCATTATAGGAAGTTTGCGATCAAGTTCAATATTTTGATTTTAGGAGTCTAATGGCTGGAAATCATAGTAAAATCATAATTTAATAAGTTTTGGAATTAGCATTTTAAAGTGTTTTTTGGGGTCATTAACTTCAGACTATCTTCTCTTTTGCAGGGGTGGTTGCATGCCAAATTTTTTTGGTGTAAAATATTGAAATTATTAGATTTTGTCACCTGTCTATGAATAAAAATTATTGGAGTGTGAATTTGATATTTTTGAAGATCTAAATAGTCAAGCTTGGTAAGGAAAAATCATGTCAGATAATATTAGTCCAGAACAAAATGAAGAGACACTTGATAGATTGTGGGATATATTAAAAAGAAAGGGTGATGGGAAATGTTATTGTCCTTGCAATCTTGCAAGGGCTTAAAGACGAGATGACTTTTAATCACAATAGTTGAGAAATATTGTAGGAAGCATGGTCACATTGAAGGGGGGCATGATTATCGTCCATTGGTAAGTTGTTCATTATATGTGTTTATATTGATTGAATTTGTAAATATTTATATCGTTTTAAAATTATATATATATATATATATATATATATATATATATATATATATATATATATATATATATATATATATATAATCACTTGATCATGATCATGGTTTATTTGTGTCTATCATTATTATAAAGGTGGGGTGCCCTAGGGAAGATGATATGGATTATCACGGCCAAAAGAATGTGGTTTTGCAAGCGAATGAACATGGAGCTGTGAATATCGAAGATGAAATTAATGATCCTATGGAAGAAGATGATCATGGGCCAGAAAACACAGTTGAAGATGATGGTACAAATACATTGATCCATGACACATTTAGTGGCAAAGCTGATCATGATGATTGATATGACTTTGATGATGTTCATGATTTACCTATACTTGAGAAGGCATACGAGTCCCTTTATGAAGGCTCCCAAACAAATCTTCTCTCTGTTGTATTGTTGTTGTTGAACTTAAAGGTTATGAATGGTTTATCAAACATAGCAATCTCACGGATATTAAGGTATGTCATATATGTCATATTTTTTCATCTATTTTAATTGTTGTTAGTTCATCACTAGTAAATAAAGGATGAAATATGTACCATTAATATTCTTTATATGAACAAATTATTTTTTGTTGTAGATTGATTGGTGAATTTTTGTTACCACCATCAAATATTTTACCTCGCTCATACCGAGATTTATCTGCCATTATGAAAGATATTGGAATGGAGTATCAAGCAATAGATGCATGTCCCAATGATCATATTATATATCATAAACAACAAGAATTTGCAATAGAATGCCTGGAAATGTCATATCATAGATATCAAATATCAACTAACAAAAGGTGCCTCTTCATTATATTCCCATTATTCCACGTATGCAACGATTATTTAGGTGCGAAAGCTTAGCGCAATTTATGGATTACCATGCATGGAATAGAAATGGAGATGACATTCTTTGAATGCCTGCTTGAATGGTTTTGCATTTAGGGACATGGAGGAAAAATGGCCACACTTTAAAGAAGAACCTCATAATCTCAGGCTTTCATTGGGAGTGGACGGTGTCAATCCATTTGGAGAGCTGAGATCTATTTACTTGGTGTGGCCTGTTTTTGTTATCAGCAATAACATTCCTCCATGGATGTCAATAAAGAGGGAGCACATATAATGTTGTCAATAATTGTTCCAGGTATTTGTTTACATCAATTTTCTTATTTTTCTTATTTGTTGGATAATGACATATTTTTTTCATTCAATAGTCATGTACATTAATTTATATATATTGCAGTAAAATGGTTATAATAATTATGTAATGTTTATGTTCATTCAACTAGGTAAGTACCAAGTTAAAGATATGCATGTATATATAGAGCCTCTTATCAACGAGTTACTAAAGTTATGGAATGGCGTCACTATATATGACATATCTAGACCAATAGGACAAAGACAATTTCAATTCCATGCAATGCTTGTATGGACAATTCATGATGCCCCAGGGCTAACACATTTTTGTGGTATGTTATAACGTTCAACTGCACTTTAAAAATATTTAATTTTATGAAGTAGATATCATGCATGTTTTTAAAATAATCTATTCATTATATATAATTATAAAAATTGACATATTTAATCCAATTATATATGATCTTGCAGTTCTTCAAACAAAGGGAAAATTTGCATGTCCAATTTGTGGTCCAAAGATGAAATCTCGTCGTTCAAAAAGTTTAGGAAAGTAGGTGTTTGATGAGTATAGGAACTTCATCCATAGAAATCATAAGTATCGAACTACCAAAAAAACATCTTTTCAATGGGAAAGAAGAGACTACATCAAAATCACGAAGAATGGCACATCGCCTATGGAAGTTGGAATATAATAGAATTAATCGTCAAGGTTATACATTGGATCAAATTGTTTATCTATCATATATGATATGTTTTGAATTTATATTTTTATATTGTGTTGTGTTTACTCATGTTGTAATTGACAATGATTGTCATTGTTAATTTGTTTAATGAAGATCGTTTTATAATTGTTGCAATACATTCTACCTCTATCTCTCCCAGATAACTTTGACAACAATGTCAAGCAAATTATATATGATCTTAGAAAATACATGAGGTAAGTAGCGATATTTGTTCAATTTGTTGTATACATCTTATAATTTCCATTTGTTTTACTTGTTATGTAATATACTGTATATTTTGGTTAAATCTCGTAAATATATTTGCGCCTTGAATCACTTGTAGATGGTTGTCATCTAAAGAAATCCATAAAGAAGATATAACTTATTAGAAGAGAAAAATTCCCCATCTAATGTGTGAAATGCAAAAGTGTCTACCTTCGACATTTTTCAATGCACAAGAACACTACCTCATACACGAAGTTGAGGAGATTGAATTGTGCGGACCTGTACACACAAGGTCAATGTGGATGGTTGAGAGACACTTGAAATTTTTGAAGGATTTGGTTAGACAAAGAGAACACCTTGAGGGTTCCATGGTGGAGGGATATATGGTATACCAGACCATGGTGTACATTAGTGAATATCTTGCTAAGTTTGCAACAAAGATCCATGTAGATCGCATTTGGGATCCCAACTCCATTAACAAATTCGAAGGGGAGTACCTGATGGGGAAAGTTAGATTGAGGAAAGTGAGAGGTAATTATAAGATAGTCATGGAGATTGATTGGAATACATTTTACATATGGTTTTTATGTATATTGTACTTATTTAATTTTTAATCTTCAATATACATCAATTATAAATTAAGGTCGTATACTGTGGTATTTAACTAATTATATGTCGTTTGTGAATTTCAATTTTTTTGATACAGTTGGTTGAGAGTGGGATGCCCTACATTTGTACATCGCAAACAATCTTGATTGGATGACAATATGGATTGAATTCCAATGTTACACAAAGGGAAATTGATTTAGCATATGGTTTAAGAGATAAACAAGTACGTATAAATATATTAATCACCCATATTATTTAATTATTTTCAATTATATTGATATATATGTTGAGATTGTTTTCTTTGCATACATTCGGCCAAGAATAAATATGTTTATCAACTGATGATATTGTAATAATTTTTACATGTTTGACATATTATAGGTGAAACACCACAAGGCTATGTGATGCAATGGTCGTAAATCTTGAATCAAAATGTTGGATGACATGAAGAAAACTTGTGATTCTGGTATAACTGTAGTCTTTCAGGTGACTAATGTTTCATCTAGAAGCGACATACATTCATAAGTCTTAGAAAATCGATACTATGGGATTTTGGATGATATACTTGAGTGTGACTTTAAGTCCTTCAGATTAATTATGTTCGTTGTCCTATGGTACAGGCTACGATTGAATGAAAATGATCCTGAGAGAACTGTTATTGAATATGATAATGGATTTACCATTGTTAATACAAGGTTGATCGAGCGAGCTGGAAATGAGCCCTATGTTCTTCCAAGCCAATGTGAGCAGGTATTTTACCCAGAGGTTCCAGGTAAATCGGGTTGGTCATTTTTTGTTAGACATGATCCAAGAGGAAGGCCAGTAAAGTATAATGTGGTGGAAGAAGAATATACTGAAGAACTAGAAGATGATGTAGATGATGATCAGGATCAACAGTTAGTTGATGATGTCCCTGACGAAGATGTCGAAGAGGAGGAACTAGATCATGATGATGTAGGAGTTAATGTTCATAAAGATGATATTCGTGTGGATGATGAAATTATTGAAACTAATATCGATGACGACGACGATGATATGACCAATCCTTACAATGTCAAATCTGGATTGGATGATCCATACAAAGAGTTGGATGAAGAAGAAGATCAATGACATTGAAATGTATGAGTTATGCGATTATATTATCTATTTGATATTAATTTCTTGATAGAATTATATTTGACTTATGTGGTTACATAATTAATTCATGATATTTTTAATTTTTATGCCATTACATAATTAATTTAATGATGTACTTTTTAATGTTTGAAAGGTCAAAAAATTAAAACATTGCAATAGTGATGCTAACAACCTTGAAATTAGTGTGTTTTATGTTTCATGTGATCATAAAAGATTAAAAAGTCAGTTGTAGAGGTGGTTGTTCAGTGGTTGACGTGTAAAGGCCTTTAAAAGGAATAAAGTGATCATTGTAATGGTTGTTGATGGTTGAGGATTTAAAATACAAGCTCTTGACATTCGAAAATCTGTGTTTTTCTTCAAAATTTCTGTATTTTTCCTGTTATGCAGCACTGTATGGTCACATGCAACCTTATTTTGATGTGAATTCAATTCTAGGTTGTGAAGATATGTGTTAGCTTTGATTTGAATCTTATTTGAGGGCTTAAGGTGTTGATTTGAGTTAGAAAGCTTCATTTCTTTGCATACAGCCCGGTTACCCTATTTTTGAGGGTTTTGTAGTCCAAACATGATATAAAAAGGATCTTACACTTTTTTTGATTACTGTAGCTTTTGTAAGAGGCCCCATGGATATTTTTGTAATTGTAGGATGCATGAATAAGGCGTAGGATGAGAAAATAAAGAAGGTATAGTTGTTGTCCTCAGGAGTTTTGTAAAGAAAAGCATGTGAAATGAGAGGTACTTTCTGGCCCGATGCTTGTTTGCTCCTTCATTTTCTATAAGAAGGATTTCAAGGCCAGAAGTACGGGTTAACAAGTTAGATATTTTTTGGTCGATTCTAGGTAGAGTTGTAGAACAAATTGTAAAGTTTGATGCTTTTAAGAAAAATGCAATTTAGGTTTTGAGTATTTTTGTAGAAGGTTTTGAATTCATGGGGATTTGATGTTTTATGATAGTACTGGCATTTGAATGGAAATGATTAATTCAAACTCATGTCTCTCCATTGTACATGCATATCTGAATTTTGAATAAGATAATCAAGGGTTGTCTTGTTCATCTCACTCTTGTGGTGTGTATGATTTTTGTTTTGGCTTTAATTCAAGGAATTAATTAAAATGCTTGAATGGGAATGTAGGTGGATATGCTTTGTATAAGGATTTGATAAGTAGTATTGGGTTAGAATACATGTTGATGAAATTGTAAAGCAATGTTCTCAAGGATCTTATATGTTGTGTTAAATTTTTCATAAACCCTTAGATCGATGTTTATGAATTTGACTCCCTCAATGGATATATGGCACTGATGTAAGTTGTACTAATTTGTATGGTTTAGTATTTTGTTTGTCTTTACCTAGTGCTTGCTACAAATTGCAAATCAATGACTATTTTACAGTGTGGAATGTGTTGTAGTTATCTCATGCTCCAAATAGTTGATATTACTGATGAACAACCAATTCTATTCAGTATTATGCTATTATGTTGAGCTATTAAATGAGATTATGTGTTGTTGTTAATGTTGTTTACAATAATGGTGCAGAGGTTGTGAACACATTAAGGGATCACTCTCTCGGGTCTTGCAGAGCCCAAAGTGTAGGAGGTCTTTAAAATCCTCGTGAGTTGGTCCAAGTCCTTCGAGCTGCCCTTGATTGGAATTGGAAATTCCATAGATAAATTAGAAGATTGACCTGGTTACAGTAAAAACAACCAACAGGTAGAGGGGAGAGAGATAGAGGGATTTAGTGAGAGAGAGAGGGAGGGAGGGGGAGAGAGATAGAGGGTAGAGGGAGGGATATGGGGAGGAGAGAGAGAGAGGACTTGAGAGTGGGAGAGGGGTTAGGAGGATGAGACTTGAGGAGAGAGGGAGGGAGGGGAGGAGTGGGAGAGAGATAGAGGGTAGAGGGTTTAAGGGTTTAGAGTTTAAGGGTTAAAGGTTTAGGGTTGAGGGTTAAAGGCAGAGGGGAGAGATAGAGGGAGGAGTGGAGTGAGAGAGAGACCTAAGAGAGGAGAGGGGGGTAAGAGGAGAGTCTGAGAGAGAGGGAGGGAGGGAGAGATAGAGGGGTAGAGGGTTACTGCAGAGGGTAGAGGGTTTAAGGGTTAAAGGTTTAGGGTTTAGGATTAAAGGTAGAGGGGAGAGAGATAGACGGAGTGAGTGAGAGAGAGAGACCTGAGAGAGGGAGAGGGGGTAGGAGGGAGAGTCTTGAGAGAGAGAGAGGGAGGTAGTAGGAGAGAGATAGAGGGTAGAGGATTTAAGGGTTACGGGTAGAGGGATAAGGGTAGAGTGGAGAGAGAGAGAGAGGAGGGGGAGATAGATAGAGGGAGAAAGGGTTAAGGGGTAGAGGGTAGAGGGCTTAAGGTTTAGGCTCTAAGGGTTTAGGGTTTAGCCTAAGGTGAGGAGAGACACATGAGGGAGGAGTGAGATAGAGAGAGACCTATAGCTAGAGAGGGTAGGAGGGAGAGACTTGAGAGAGAGAGAGTGGTAGAGGGTAGAGGGTTTAAGGGCTTAGAGCTCAAGGGTTAAGGGCTCTAGGCTCTAGGTTAAGGGTAGAGAGGAGAGAGAGAGAGGGGGGGTAGGAGGGAGAGACTTGAGAAAGAGAAGGTAGAGGGTAGAGGGTAGAGGGTTTAATGGTTTTGGGTTTAAGGGTTAAGGGTTTAGTGTTATGGGTAGAGGGGAGAGAGATAGAGGGATTCAGTGATAGAGAGAGGGAGGGAGTGGGAGAGAGATAGGGAGTAGAGGGTTAAGGGTAGAGGGTAGAAGGTAGAGGGTTAAGGGTAGAGGGTAGGGAGATAAGTGTGAGTGAGAGAGAGAGAAAGACCTGAGGGAGAGGGGTAGGAGGGTGAGACTGAGAGAGAGGAAAGAGGGAGGGAGTGAGAGAGATGGTGGGTAGAGGGTTAAACGAGAGGGTTTAAGGGTTTAGGTTTAGGGTAGAGGGGAGAGATATAGAGGGAGTGAGAGAGAGAGAGACCCGAGAGAGGAGAGAGGGATAGGAGGGAGAGACTTGAGAGAGAGAGAGGGTAGAGGGTTTTAAGGGCTTGGAGTTTAAGGTTAAGGGTTAATGGTTTAGGGTTTAAGGTTATGGGTAGTGATGGAACTTCAAAGTTTTGTTCTCCGTGTTCTATTTTATCCTGCCTTGTGTCTTTGGTCATCTATGGTGTTTGGGAAAATCCTAAGGTTGGGGTTTTACCTTCGTCTTCATGTAAAACCCTATTGTTCATCTTACACCTTGGATGGGATCTATTTGTCCGTTACTTTTTGGGAAGGTTTTAAAATGACTTAAGCCCCATCGCTTCATCTAGGCTAGGCCCCCTTTTGTTTTATCGTTTTATTTCCTTTGCTTGACTTTATTTTTCCTAAGTCTTTTGTTGGTCTCGTGTTCCCTCATTAAAACAACTTATGTCATTGTTTGTCATTGGCCTAATGATGTCCCCTTATTCCTTTAGGGGAGAGGGCCCAGTAGTCATGCAAGCTAACTTTCTCAACATGTAGCAATTGATTCGAATATCGTAGAACCTTCTTTTTTTTTTTGAAATGTAGGCTGGTCTCTTATTTATCTATAACTAAGGTTTGGAGGTGCGACTCATCATGCAACTCGGCACATCAACAGATCTTTTGAGAAGTGTCTAAAATTTGAATTTTTAAAGGTTCGACCAAAACTAAATCATGGAACCCCCAATAGTTGAACCAAAAAAATATCATTTGTTGCTTGTAGAATATGATATTTTTATTTAAATTAAAATTAATATAAAAACCTAAGTGGACCAAATACTTATTGATAACCATAAATATTTGATATCTCTACCTTTTATATTCAACACATATGGACTAATAGTTGAACACAAAAAATCTATTTGTTGTTATAAAAACAACACATAATTATTTAAAATACAACTTAGATTGAACAAAAATGGACCAATAGTTGAACACTAAAACTTTTTGAAAATCCTTCACATTTAATGGGAAAATACATGTTATTTATTGTGCTCACCTTTTATATTTGTGATAGGACAAACTATTAATATAAAATTATCCAATGCTTGTACATTGCTACCCCAATTGTTGTACACATAAGAACAATATTTTTCACTATGATAACAATACTTGTTTAAATGAGTGTCTTATTTTATTAAATGAGCATTTTATTTTTAAATGATATACTTATAGTGGAGAGTTATGATATTTTATTTGAAACAAAAAAATACTTATTTCACTTCTTCATGAATGTATTTATGTTTTTTTCATATAACATTTAGAGGTTCTCATGTGTTCAAGTATGGGTTCATTTTTTATCAACATTTGGTTTTTTCTTTATTTACATTTGGACTGTATATTTACAATATATAGTATAAATATGTGGTAAGA
Source organism: Sequoia sempervirens (assembly GCA_007258455.2). Taxonomy (NCBI): domain Eukaryota; kingdom Viridiplantae; phylum Streptophyta; class Pinopsida; order Cupressales; family Cupressaceae; genus Sequoia; species Sequoia sempervirens. The sequence continues at coordinate 200,576,212 of VDFB02193867.1, forward strand.
CTGGGTATTATCATCACGATTGAATGCGCAAATATTGGACCCCACATGACTACTGGGCCCTCTCCCCTAATAAATGTTTTTATTTTGTAGAGGGACAAGTTCGCATGGCTGTAGATCAATCGTTGTGTGATCTTAGTCGTTCCCCGCCATCCCGTGATGAACCCACCACACTATCTTTGTTGATCATGATATTACGAGTGAGCGCCACGTGTCTCATCCGATGAAGCCGAAGGAATGATAAATACTTTGATGTGTCTTTAATACATTATGTCGCGGGTTACTAAAGTAGTTATAAGATGCACGTGTTTTACATCAACGGAGATGTTATAATCTCAGTAGAAAGGTGCTCGACGGTTAATAACAAGGTTGGCGACTATGTTGAATGAATAAGATTGCTGATGGTTGAGATCCACGGTTTCCTGCCATCGCGTGATCAAAAGTTGTGAGGTCTTTATTGATTGCGATATCATGGGCATGCACCACGTGGATCTCCTTGGCAACGAGTAGTATGGTGGGCCCCTTATTGCCATGATGGAGACTATGTCAGTTTGCTTTGAAGGCAGTTGTCCGATGATCTCACCAAGGTGAAGGATCAATGACTAATATTTGAATCTGCGTCAAATGCGATTAGAGTCATTCATGCAGTGCGCGAGTAAGATTTAATGGTGGCCATGACATCTACTGCCATGGTTTGATCGAAATAAAGCAACTATTCTTTTTCTTTTGGTATCACAAAGCATTCAAAACATCTTAAATGGGGATTGTCGGTGGATATGTTATGTATAAGGATTTGATATGTAGTATTGGGTGATCTGTATAGGATCTAGACTAGATTGCAGTATTTAAATGCTTAACTTTTACAGTTCTTTTACAATGATTATTCCAAGTTAATTAAATCAAAATTAACTTAAGGAAATAACAAAATGAAAGAATTATCAAACTGAGAGAAAGAGAGAGAGAAGAAGAGAAGTGCAAACAACGTTTGATAACAGAGTTCATCACGAAAGTGACTACGTCTCCGGGTCCACTCCAATAGAGAGACCGATCCGATTAACTCCAAAAATCAATTACAAAAGCACCACAACCATCCTCCAAGCACTTCGGCAGCATAACAGTGCTCTGGCGTGCAAGAATGGCTCAAAGAATCTCTACAAGACCTCTCTTTAGTCACCTCAGCATCAAGACTTCAACACCTGAAAAAAACTTGCTTCCACTTTCATCTCACACCCCCTTTTTATACAAAGAATTAACTCAATTTGGCCTTTAACCAATTGATTTTACAAATCCACCTTATCTCTCCAAAATACATAGAAATCTTCAACAATCTCCCTAAAACAACTTAATCTCCCTTATTTTACATAATAATCTTTAAAAATAACCCCCAAAATAAATTTAAACCCTTCATTTTATTCCCATCGGGCTTTTATTGTTTTGGGGTTAATCCTTATAAAGATTATTTGTTTGTTTGAATTTCAAATTTAGGAGTTTGTTTCAATTTTTATAAGGCATTCGGTTTAACAACTTAACAAAAGGAATAGATGCCATATATATTTTAGATCGATTCAATGGCTTAGTGGTGGCCATAGGATTTGGAGCCCGGCCGGTTCGGGGTTCCAAACCCCCGCCGTTCGTTTTAAAAACAAATTCCAACCCAAATCAATGACAAAAGAAACAACCGCCATATCTCTGTTAGCGTGCACTGCGTGGTCTGTTGGTAACCCACGCGGATAGGAAGGCAGAGGTTGAGGGTTCGAGCCCCTTGCGGGTAGTTGATAAACTTTTGCTAACAAAATCAACGAACGCTGACGACGGGGATGAAGACGGGGCCACGTGTCGCACTAGCAGGGTGCCACATGGCGCGCACAGATTGGTCAAACATGTCGACGTCGCCTCGCAAGATGTGATGTGTACGCTGACTCATATGCCAACTGGATGATGACGTGTGCCGCTGACTTAGATGATGACGTGGACGATGACTGTGCGCTGACTGATGACGTGTACTACTGACTGGCGTATAGATGGACACGTGTCGCGATCCGATTTGTCCGTACAATGCTGACAAGGATGCCACATGGCAGATCTCGGTTGGTCCATTTTGGATTTGTACGGACTGCTGACATCATCTTGTACGGACACTGACGTCATCATTCACCTTCTAGTCACCAAGTCAACTAGGAGCTTTGACCGCTAATAAGTTGAGCATACGATGTCGGATTTTGACAAAACGAGTTGCGTTGGAAAGCTTGCGACGAGATCTTCCCGATGATGCCGACTTTGACAACTTTTGACGACATCATTTTTTTCACTTCTTGGACGCCCTCTGATCCCAGTTTGACCAAAGGTTTGACTGGCCATAACTCATGCAAACAGACTCCTTTTCGCTCTGTTCGAGTTGCGTTGGGATCAGGACGCTGAGCTCTTTTTGATGGTGTAGATTCTGGAGAAAAATGAGACACTTCAATTTTCACTAAAAAATGTCCACCGGATCAGGCCTCCCCACTGAAGACCTTTTGGACCTCCAAAAGTGGCATTTAATCTGACATTAAGTGAGGACTTGGCCTCCCCACTTGTCCTTTATCATCTGTACATCTGAATACCTGGCTCACAAGCACAATGAAGACTGCAACAACATTGTTGAACATAAATAGTATTGTATCACTTCCATAAGCTTCTACATCAAATGTCGTAGCCACTAACCAACAAAAATTGACTAGCATCAAGCTGAACATCAATGCAGAAATGAAAGAAAATAAGTCAACAACAATTTGATCCTTTACAACAGGAACATTTTTACCCAAGGATCCATCAATGCTTTCAAGCATCATTTTCTCATGTTGTACTGTTGGTGCATCCTGCAACATCTGACGCTGGTTAGCTACTCCAAGTTCAAGTGTAGAACCACCTGTACTGACAGACATAAGAGTTAACTCTTTACTTGCATTAATTACCCTCTTTAACTGCCCCGTGTTTGCAAAAGAACGATTAGTCTTAATCCTTTGAGAATGTACAATATACTGAATGCCATCTTTAAACAAGTGATAATGGTTCTTTTCCCTGTAGAAAATTGCTTTCCTGTCATATAAATAAGGGCTTCCAAGCACTATCCCACAGATATCCAGTGGAACTACAACAAATTGTACTTCATCCACAAATTTACTAGTGATTGCGAATCTTAAGATGCATTGTTTTGTTACTTGCAGCTTATCATTTTCACAAATCCATCCTAGTGGATAAGGTTTCTTATGTTGTGTAGTTTTTAATCCCAAGTTCTTTATAACACTTTCTGAAATTAAATTAACCTGAGATCCACTATCTATGAGTGCATCAATTTTACTGTTCTTAGCAACAACCCTTAAATGAAAAAGCTCATTCCTTTTCACATCTTTAGAGAAATCATTAACTGTAGATGAAGAAGCACAACTAGCAACAGAAACACCAGAAATAGGAGCTTTACCTTTTAAACCCATAGCTGTTATCTTAGTCTCATCATCTGAATCTGAACCAAGATCCATAACAACATTTGTGGATTTATCCTTACCCTTCTGTTTCTGATTACGTCTTTGAGCCCACTTAGGATTCAATTCCGGATGCAACTTCCAACAGTGATCTTCATCATGACCTTCCTTGTCACAATGAGTGCAAGAAAGTTTCTCATCCTTTTTGACCGTAGCTGTCTTCTTTCCTTTCCCTGTCTCTACAACCTTAGAAGATTTCTTTACATCATTATCAAACTTATCTATGAAAGATCCTTTACCCCTTGACTCTAAGTGTGTAGCTTGAACAGACACTTCATCCAAATTACAAAGGTTCAAAACCAAAATAGAATGCCTAAGATAGGAATGCAAACCTCCTATGTACTTCAACAACGTGTCCTGAGTGTACAAAGGAACATTCAAAGCAATAGCCCTTTTCCTGAATTGATGGGTGTACTCTTGGACAGTTTGACCCTTCTCTTGCCTAAACATTTGCCAGTCCATCATTAATTGCTGCATATGTCCTAAGGGATAAAACTGCTTCTTAAGAGCATTAATAAATTCTGCCCAAGTTAAACTGACTCTACCATGTTGTGAAACTTTTTCCTTAGACTTACTCTCCCACCAGGTTAAAGCTGTACCTCCTAAACGAAGAGTAGCTAATTGGATCCTATCAACATCATCTAATAGGTTCTGGACTCTACAATAAACCTCAATTTGTTGAATCCAATCATCCAATTTTTCAGCATTAAGTTCTCCACAATATTTAGGCAAGTCAAATTTTACATCCAGTTTGATTTTAGGTTTATACCCACTCTTGAAAGGATTAGAAGAAATAGAATGAGGAGAAGATGGAGAAGAAGGAGAAGGAGAAGAGGGAGGAGAAGAAGAAAAGGGATGATCTGGTTTCTTGCCACCATCTCTATGTTGTTCCTCTTTCTTGTCTTTGCGATCTTCTTGCTTTGACGAACCTTCTTCACATTCCTTCCATTCTTGTCTCTCCTGAAAAAGAATATCCACCTTAGCCTTCATCTCAAGGAATGCTCTTTGAAACTCTTGCTCACTGATTTCTTCAGGAACCTCCATTCCAGAAACTGACATCTTTGGAAATGTTCTACGCTTCCCGATCTCAGGATCAAAGTCTTCGAGCTTGCCTTCACCCTTCTGAATCCTGGATCTTGTTAGCATTCAAAAACAAATAACTACAATAATAGTCAACTTGCTCTGATACCAACTTGATCTGTATAGGATCTAGACTAGATTGCAGTATTTAAATGCTTAACTTTTACAATTCTTTTACAATGATTATTCCAAGTTAATTAAATCAAAATTAACTTAAGGAAATAACAAAATGAAATAATTATCAAACTGAGAGAAAGAGAGAGAGAAGAAGAGAAGTGCAAACAATGTTTGATAACGGAGTTCATCACGAAAGTGACTACGTCTCCGGGTCCACTCCAATAGAGAGACCGATCCGATTAACTCCAAAAATCAATTACAAAAGCACCACAACCATCCTCCAAGCACTTCGGTAGCATAACAGTGCTCTGGCATGCAAGAATGGCTCAAAGAATCTCTACAAGACCTCTCTTTAGTCACCTCAGCATCAAGACTTCAACACCTGAAAAAAACTTGCTTCCACTCTCATCTCACACCCCCTTTTTATACAAAGAATTAACTCAATTTGGCCTTTAACCAATTGATTTTACAAATCCACCTTATCTCTCCAAAATACATAGAAATCTTCAACAATCTCCCTAAAACAACTTAATCTCCCTTATTTTACATAATAATCTTTAAAAATAACCCCCAAAATAAATTTAAACCCTTCATTTTATTCCCATCGGGCTTTTATTGTTTTGGGGTTAATCCTTATAAAGATTATTTGTTTGTTTGAATTTCAAATTTAGGAGTTTGTTTCAATTTTTATAAGGCATTCGGTTTTAAACAACTTAACAA